>OLKM01002528.1:47500-54100 GCA_900291075.1 Melanogrammus aeglefinus
AGAGTAGCGTGCACATTGATGAACACACGTCACCCTTACTTCGGTTTATTTTTAACCCTGTACAGATTCCGGGTGGTTGGACACGGAGCATTCCACTCCTGTCCAACAACACAACCCCTTGGGGCTTCTGTCCTCTGCACCACACCAGCGCCGCCACATTGTTCCCCCTCAAACCAACACACCGACCATAGCTCTCTTGCCAAATTCCCAGGATCGCTAGGCCATTTTACTAGGGGGTGGGGGGGGCTTTGTACAATGAGTCTTTCTTCCTGTCGGCCTCCGTCTGTCCGTCCATCTGTCCATGCTGGTGGTGCAGGCAGCACCAGTAGCCATGGCATTCCGGCAGTCAGATCGAGAGCCCCATTCTCTTTGGGGTCTGCGGGGGGCTGGAGGGTCCCTAATGAGGTCCCGGGGGGGGGGGGGGGTTATGAATGTAATGAAACGGCTCTAGAGAACTGCTGTGTCAGCCGGCCTCCCGCCTCCTCCTGTGTGTTTAGACGAGCTCCCACAGATCAGTTCTGGATCCATGTTGGATGTTTATGTTAGTTCTACTATCGGTTTTTTAGCCGTTCAGAAGGTGATAGGGAGAGGATGATGACATCCTGCTGAAATATATCAACACCTAACTAATGTCCCTCATAGAACCCAACAAGCTACTTAAAGCAAGCGGAGGCATCTTCTTTTCATTAAGAAAGAGAAAAAAAGATCTATGGTGTCCGTGGCTTTCCTGTAATAATCCCATCCAAGCATTTAATTTGGCATGAATTTAATGATTTGACGTCCTGCATGTCTGTACTTAAGGAAAATATTTTTCAGTACTTTCTTTCTTTTACATTTTCTGTATAATTCTTCCTATTATTATTTTCCCTATTATTTTCAGTGTCAGTGTTCAGTGTCAAACCAGTTCAACCACTTAGCCAGCGTAGAATGTGTCTGGTATTCAAGTATACGCATTGGTATATGAATTAGGAACACCTTCACAGTTACAACAGATTAATTAGTAACCACTACAGGTTTAGGAGTCAGAGCCCAGGCTTGAGTCTGATGCTAAGGACCACATCACTCAGCGATGAAAGACATCTTATGGATAGGACCATGGAATCAGCAGTACTTGTGTGACGGTTATTCTTATAAACAGAAAAAATACTTTGATTATTAACTCACATTCACCCTACAAGTTAAGACTTTACCAAACGCAAAAGAAATACCTTCCATACCCTCCACAATCCTTCCAAACCCAAAAGGAGCAGCCTGGCAGACCTCCCCTCCCTCATCATGAAGGCATGCGAGTGGATTGTGAAGAGCCTCCTCACAAAAGGCCACCGCTGCAAAGATGTTCCCTCTTCAGCCTCCGTACTGCGCCAAGAGATGGGCGGAGGATGCCAAACTCTTTGTGTTAAACACCATGAGCCTCTATTCTATAGGGCCCAAACACACCTGTCCTTCCCCCTACCTTCAACACCCTACAGCCTAATATCCTGGCTAAATACCTATGAAGTGCCTCAACCTGAATCACAAGCTAGTTCTGTGGATCACAGATTTCCTCAAACTGACAACACAGACGGCCCTATCTTGCATGTGTCGTTGCTAGTTTGCAAATGGTGCAGAGCTTTCTTTTCCCTCCTGTGCCACGCGTCGGTAAATTATGGTATGATCTTGCGCCCCAAGGGGTAGTTTGGCAAAAGGAGGAGGCGTGTTCTGGCGCAAACGTTCCCTGGTGCTTTTTTTGCAGTTTTCAGAAACCACTTGCGCCACAAACCAGGAAATACCTGGTTTAAAGTTAGTGGCGCGTTGTTTACATCCTATTTTAAGGGCGCAAGCATAATGTTGCTTGTGCACCTCACGCATACACCTCTCTTTTCTACCTAGCCACACATTCTTGGTAAATTATTTTGGAAAGAACAGCTGATACACCGGTAATAAGTTGTACTTTTAAATCAATGCATCTGCAAACACCATACAGCAAACACATATTTTCTTGACACAGACATCGTGTACAAGCCCATAACTTTTAGGATTGATGAATATATTATCATGAGAAAACATGTTTTACTGCGAGTGTCAAAAAGAATGAATGAATGTGGGTGCGCGTGTGTGCGTCCATCTGTAAACACACGCAAACTTAACACGTAACGCATAATACAGTCCATGGCAATGCATGTTAACAGGGGGACACATGCAAATTAGGAACACAAGTCGATAACGATAATGCATACAATACTGGTAAGTATGGAGGTCCTGGAGTCATTCAGACTCCAGGACCCCACCATGTCCTACACAGGCCCTATGTCCCTCCTTCCACCCTAATGGACCCCACCCCTGTCCATCACAGGACCTCAACCATACATGACCCCTCCGCGGTCAACTACAAGGACTTCCAATGGCTGCCCTCTGCTAGCTCACCAACTAGACCCCCTCGGGGAAGGCTTCACATACGAGGCTGTGGCCGACTGAACTCCAGCCACCCCCGGCCCTCTCTTCCTCCTTCGCCTGGTGGTCACCAATCAGCTGAACCCAAATGCAAAGGTGAACCAGGGCGACTGTTAGGAGGCACTAGAGGCAGGTTGGTGATCGGACGAAGCATGTAGTTCTCCACTTGACACGAGGATCCTGTGAACGTCATCGATGGGTCCATGTCGCGGGGTTGCAGGAAGGGTTATCAGGGGGTTGGGTACAGGTGTGGAGGAGGGTGCAGGCAGAGTCATGGAGGCAGAGACACTGGGACTAATCCCCACATTGTCTGCCCCGTCCCAGTATCCACACTCACGGTGCCGGACACCATCACTACTCTCTCTCACTCTGGCTTAGACTGGAGACTCTTAAGACAAAAGACTCTTTTAAGACTAAGGAATCTTAAGAGTATTATTGTTTACTTTTCTACTGCTGACATTTTCAACATGGTCACTGCCAATGTTATTGTCACTGTTACACATTATATTTCTGTCTCTTCCACAATGCCACTCTTTGTCATGTATGTCCTGTGGCTTATCACTAAGCCTGCTAGCTTTAGGAATTGCTCTTTGCGCATAAAGACCGTTTTTTGAATTGAATTGAATTTATAATGTCCTGAGAAAGAACCACGTTTGTGCATTAGCCAAATAGTGGCTTGCCATTGAGCGCAGCTCTCCAATAAGCAGAGCTGCTCTGGTCTGGTTTCCTACTGTACCGGCCTCACCGCTGGACATTGGCTTTGATTTGGGTCTTGTCCTGATACCTGCCAAGCAAATCCTGGGCCAATAAACCTTGCAGGAGTTCTCTGCCCCAGTGCTCAGATAGTCCGACCCTTGACCATGACCTATCCATGACCCTTCACGCTTGGCTTGACTAGAACATAGAGCCCTAGTTGGGAAACAAAAATACACAAACAAACACACACCCACACCCCAAACTATTACATAAAATACTCAGTGGCTCAAATTGGAGGCCCCAACATAAAAGCAGGACACCAGAAAATAGGATGTTTTGTACGTGTTTTATTAACCAAGTTTTCCCCCTAGGAAATAAACATCCTTAAATGAAACCATAGCTGCAATGCAATATCGATACTTTACCCAAATAAAGAAGTCCTCAAACCAAAAGGGACCTGGAGATGCCGGACAAACTCGGCAAAACGGAGGGGGGGCCAGGCCACCCCCTATAGGGACGTCGAGGCTGGCCCCCCTCCCTGCCTGACAAAACCAAATTATAAACTAAACACTAAACGGAAAAGTAGGACTGCCGGCTATCTCCAGGCCTAAATCAAAGATTACTGAATGAAAGGGTATTTCACCGCGCATACTGTGGGACTAAGGTGTTGCCGGGTCTGGTGTTCCACAAGCTACTGACTTTGCTGGCTTTATATAAAACAGGCTGGTAATTGGGCGGTAGCGATCTCAGATTTGCTGCAGGTGTGTCAGCCTGAGTGTGCCAGCCTGATGAGGAAGGAAAGACATGGGGTTTAGGCACAGCACAGTGACTGAATGTCTGAGTGAGTGAGTCATGGCCACACGCAACACACACACACACACACACACACACACACATGACTGAATGTCGAGTGAGAGAGTCATGGCCACACGCAACACACACACACACACACACACACAACACACACACACACACACACACACACACAAGGTAGACCACATGTACATGTTAGCTTGTATGTGTGTCAGGGAAGTCTTGCCCTCCTCATCATCCCTGAAGCAGGGGTCCCCACTCTGCCCTCCTCACCGTCCCTGAAGCAGGGGTCCCTACTCTGCCCTCCTCACCGTCCCTGAAGCAGGGGTCCCCACTCTGCCCTCCTCACCGTCCCTGAAGCAGGGGTCCCCACTCTGCCTCCTTGCTAATTAAGGGAGTTTCTTCCTGCCTTTGGGGGGGCTATGGCTAGGGGGTGTCATAAAGATATGAGCTGTTATTAAAGGCTACACAAAAGAAAAAAAGATTGAAAGTTGATGTATAAAAACGTCATTAGATCCATGTGTTGTGGTTAGCTTATGCTAAAGCACTACAGACAGAGACTTGTTGTCTGCCTTAGCTTAATAAACACAAAATGACAATAAAGACTCATGGAGAAACAGAAAAGAAACATAATGTCTGGGTTACTCGAGTTGTGCAGTTTGCTGGTGAGAACTTCTGTGAGGTTTGATTTACGGGAAAAGAGGAAATATTGAAACAAAGTTAGAAAACAAACGGTGAAGAGGTTCAGTGCCGGAGTCCATACTCCCACACACACACACACACACACACACACACACACACACACACACACACACACACACACACACACACACACACACACACACACACACACACACACACACACACACACACACACACACAGCAGAATGTATTCCCAGCAAATGAATTTGGGCAAAGTGCTTTACTTAATCTGGATCTTTGCTTGTGGTTTTAGCCATCGCTCACCTCAGAGCCTGATGTTAGTCAATGTTTTAAAACTCTTCCTGTAATCAATCATTGTGCGTGCTGTTAGGCTGCAGTCGCAGCTACAATCCTTGGATACCATTTGGATAAAAAAGTATCTGTTTGTGGTTTTGTTTGTGTGGGTGTTTATGTGGGTGTGTCTGTGTGTGTGTGTGTGTGTGTGTGTGTGTGTGTGTGTGTGTGTGTGTGTGTGTGTGTGTGTGTGTGTGTGTGTGTGTGTGTGTGTGTGTGTGTGTGTGTGTGTCTTTGCATGCATAGTATACTACACTTTGCATTGAACAGTTACCCCTGTTACCATAAATGTACTCATTTTATAATGTAATCTAATGGCGCATTTCCACTAGCACGGCTCGGCTCGATACGGCTCGGCACGGCTCGGCTCGGCTCGGTTTGGTTGTGTTTCCATTATAACTGGTGCCTCCTCGACGTGGGCGGGGTCGTCATAACACGGCTGCCCGAAACCGCTGTGACGTCATTTACACGGCGCCGAGCAAACAACATTCCGGAAGACCAGAACAACAACAACCAACAACATCATGAGGAGGAACAGCATGAGGCGCGATCGGGTTGTGCTCTCACCTGTAGGCTTTTGTCGCACACAGAAAGCACGAGAGAGAGCAGCCAGAGAAGACTCCGGGCGCGAGACAAGACACCTATTGAAAGTCGCCGGTTATGAGCGCCTTTCCAGTGACGACACTCATCCGGCCAATCAGTGGAAGGCAGTCGGCTGACGTCACGTTTTAGTAACGCTTCGGCTCGCTTGGAACCAGGGCTGCGGTGATACCAAAATGTACCCGGTTGCAGGTACTGCGTGCTAGTGGAAACACGCAAATAGCGCGCCGAGCCGAGCCGTACCGAGCCGAGCCGTGCTAGTGGAAATGCGCCATAATGCTCCCACACTAGCTGCTTTCAGACACACGTCCTGATATTCTCCTGATGAGCCCTATGTGTGAACAACATATCCTGAAATTTGTACCCTGAAAATCACCCGAATAATACTACCCCTGAGGTAGTATTGTCTCCATAGGAAATGTAAATGTCCCTATATGTGGATGAGGATTAAAAAGTCAGTTTTTCTTTCATCCCCTCCCTCTCTTCTCTCTCCCCTCCCTCCTCCCTCCCTCCCTCCCC
The DNA here is from genome assembly GCA_900291075.1 of Melanogrammus aeglefinus. NCBI lineage: Eukaryota > Metazoa > Chordata > Actinopteri > Gadiformes > Gadidae > Melanogrammus > Melanogrammus aeglefinus. The sequence continues at coordinate 53,555 of OLKM01002528.1, forward strand.
TCCCTTCCCTCCCTCCGCTCTACCTCCCTCCCCTCTCTCTCTCTCTGTCCGTTCCGGTCCGTCCGTCCGTCTCTCCTCTCTCCCCCCCCGCCCCCCCCCCCCCCCCCCTCTCTCCTCTCTCGCTCTCTCTCTCTCTCTCTCTCTCTCTCTCTCTCTCTCTCTCTCTCTCTCTCTCTCTCTCTCTCTCTCTCTCTCTCTCTCTCTCTCTCTCTCTCTCTCTCTGTCCGTCCGTCCGTCCGTCCGTCCGTCCGTCCGTCTGTCTTTCTGTCTTTCTGTCTCTCTCTCTCTCTCTGTCTCTCTCTCTCTCTCTCTCTCTCTCTCTCTCTCTCTCTCTCTCTCTCTCTCTCTCGGCCACATTGTTTCCTTTGGAATGCTAATGCTCTATAAATGATGTGCAGCCCAGCAAAGGCTCTTCAAGTGGAGCAGATTGTGAACCACAACAACAAAATTGCTTGAGGATCAGCACACACAGACACACACGCACACACATGCACACACATGCACACATGCACACCAGCACACAAAAACACATACAAACATACAAAA
>OLKM01002528.1:54110-65187 GCA_900291075.1 Melanogrammus aeglefinus
TCTCCTCTCTCTCTCTCTCTCCTCTCTCTGCTCTCTCTCTTCTCTCTCTCTCTCTCTTCTCTCTCTCTCTCTCTCGGCCAACATTGTTTCCTTTAGGAATGCTAATGCTCTATAAATGATGTGCAGCCCAGCAAAGGCTCTTCAAGTGGAGCAGATTGTGAACCACAACAACAAAATTGCTTGAGGATCAGCACACACAGACACACACGCACACACATGCACACACATGCACACATGCACACCAGCACACAAAAACACATACAAACATACAAAAGCACACACACCCACATACACACTTACACAAATACATACATAAAAACACACATACACACACATCTAAACACACACAACAGCAAAATTGCTTGAGGACCAGCACACACACACACACACACGCACACAAAAACACACACAAACATACAAAAAAAAACACCCACACCCACATGCACACACACATACACACACACATCTAAACACAAACATATACACACACGTGTACCCCACCACCCCAGACACACACACACACACACACCACAAACACACACACACATACACACACACACACACACACACACACACACACACACACATACACACACACACACACACACACACACACACACACATACACATACACACGCACAGATTCTCCTCCAGATCTAGAATCACCTCTACATCATAATTTTTTTCTATTCCTGTCATTTTTATGAGCTGCCAACAACTTCTAGCTCCAGAAGGAATGCTAGCACAGCCCAGAATAATACCAAGGGGCAGAGTCACGTAGAGGACAGAGAGGAGCCAGCCATCGACGGTTAGCACGCATCCTGGCACAAAACACATGTCCGCCACACACTGTGTGCACTGTGCACTTCAGAACACACACTTTTGTCCTGGTTTATTAGAAGGTCCTTATTAGCTGACACCCTGATCAGCAGCAGGTCGGGGGACAACACAATATTACATACAGCACTACAACACATTCACTAACAGTAGTTCATGCAATACCCAGCATTATTATATGGAGCATTAGCAAACGGCTAGGTATAATGTTAGAATTAGGGTTAAAGTTAAGGCTAGGGTAAGGGTTAGTGGGTTAGCTGGATTTGCCTTTGTAAACTTTAAAATCATACAATATGAAGACCATTAACTAAGTCAACATAAACCCTATTAGTAATCATGAACAAAGTTAGTGCATGATTACTAGACCGTTAATTGACTCTTGATTACTTGTTAGTTAAATCTTGGTTAATATTTAGTAATTCATAAACACATTAATTCATGGTTAATTAATGTACCCTTATTATAAAGTGTATCGCATTGTCCAAACCATAAGAGACATCAGCTATAAACATGCTAATAAAAACACAAACAAAAAGACAAAACTGAAAGTGAATGCTGCCTCCCATTGTTACCGGGTCATGATGAGGATCACACAGAACTGTCCACACAGTGGATCATGTTCACTGCTTGTTCTACGGCAGCGATTCCAAACCCCCGGTCTGTGGACCCGTGAGAACCGGGCCTTGAAATATTTACAGAAAATATATTTGGGATTTGCACTACTTTTGTGTTTATTTAAGTCTCAGGTGACTTTTCTTGTAATTCACTTCTAAATTGTAATTTTATATTACCGCGTTGTTGAAGGGAGCCTGAGACTCAGTCATTTCATTGCTGTTGCTGTAATTGTTGTGAATATAACACATATACCATCTGGAAAAACCACCACATCCTCTGTTTAAAAATGAAGCATCTTAAAATGAAGGGATTTAAATTGACCACCGGTCCTCCAAATGTTTTTTTTTTAATATGCCGGTCCTTGGAACTAAAAGGTTAGGAGGACTATGCTCATGCGCTGTGTTTCACACGCTGGTAAGTTCTGTCTGGTCACAGTGTGAGCGGCTGTGAGATCACATCATGATTCTGATACTAAAACTAATAATCATATTGTCTGTCTTCCCAGCGGATCATCTGCAGGGATCCAAAACGAGCCGTCTGCCACGTCACCCTTCACCACACATCTGGGCCGAGGCAGATAACATGGCCGACACCCGAGAGTCAGGGAGGAGCGCAGCGGGAATGTTTGGCGAGACACTGACAAAAAACAACCAGAACAAAAGAAAGTGGCTGAGCTCTTCTCTGGCTCTGCTCAGAGCTGCATGAGGAGATATTATTTACAGATTGGGTGGCATTAGCTCAGGAGGAAGGGAGGGTTGACTAACCACCAGCAGGTTGCTAGTTCAATCCCCTGCACCTTTTAGCTGAGTGTCGTGGTGTTTTATAGCAGGACGCGGCGAGGTGAATTCAGAGGCTCTTCTGTTTGTTCTTTCACACTAAAATATGTTGATTGGCAATAAGTAATGTGGTCAAATGAGATGGTGTCGATAGACATGTGAAACGCCCTAGGAATGAATAACAACTAGCATTGAGAACCGTATGTGTCAGTTATGTATTAGTCCACGTGTTGTGACCTAGTACTGCATTAATGATTATGCAGGTTATTGTCTGATGGCCATCGATAAACAAAATATTAACTAGTTGAGTTAGTAGTCAAGGACCTTGAATACATTTATAGGCACACTGTTGTGTTGTGTTGATGTGAGCAGGTTTGTATTGATGTGAGGATCAGTGAGGAAATGAGAGTGGCCCAATCAGCTGGACATCTGATGCGTGTCAACACACACACACACACACACACAGACACACACACATTTGTATGCTGGTCTGTATATGTTTTGTTAGTATTCTTACATTTTTGTGCAAATTCGTGTGGTTGGTTGTGTGTTTGTGTGTGGTTGTGTGTGTGTGTGTGTGTGTGTGTGTGTGTGTGTGTGTGTGTGTGTGTGTGTGTGTGTGTGTGTGTGTGTGTGTGTGTGTGTGTGTGTGTGTGTGTGTGTGTGTGTGTGTGTGTGTGTGTGTGTTTGGGGCCCCAGCACACAAAGAATGCTATAAATCTATACACTAGCTGTGGGCGCTGGAGGTAAATCCCTGTAACACCGTCTACCCACTGCACCGTCGGATGACGGAAGGGGGAGTCGTCTTTGCAGAGTCATACATCCGCCAGGCCCGAGCATACGCGTTCTGATTGGATGATGGATCCGTCGCTGCCTGAAAAATTGAAAATATTTTCAACTTTCTTGACGGAGCCGTCGTATCCAACAGAACGGATGGTTGTATGTCTAAAGACTAGGAGAACAGGGAGGGCTTCTGTCTAAACTACAGTGAGTCGCGCAGCAAGACGTTTGTCATACAATTCCTTTTCAATAAAAAGACAGAAAAACAGAAGGTGTGTGTGTGACAGTGAATTCGCAAGCCTCTGTATCCTGGTCTGCATGGTGGATCTAAGACCCGTCTTTTAGCGGTAGCCGGCTTCTGTCCCCTGCTCACTGTGACGTGTCTTCAAAGACATGTCTCCCTCTCATGCCTCTGTCTTTAATCTCCTGGGAGAGTGTCCCTCTGTCATGTGACTAATGTTCAAGATTAACCAGAGCCGTCCCAAGTACCCCTGACCAACTGCAGCCCCTGATCCTGTGACCCCCTGACCCAAACAGCCACTGATCCCCTGACCCACTGACCCCCTGACCCCAACAGCCCCGACCCAGTGACCCCCTGACCCAAACAGCCACTGACCCCCTGACCCACTGACCCCCTGACCCAAACAGCCACTGACCCCCTGACCCACTGACCCCCTGCAGCCCCTGACGCCAACAGCCCCTTACCCGGGCTGGGGGCCTTCAACTGCCCTGGTCCGTCTGGGAGCAGGGAACGGGATGAAACACGGGGAGAACCAAAGGAGCAGACCCAACTCCATCCCAGTACACCATCACCACCAGTCCAACACCATCCCAGTACACCATCAGAGGCAGCGACTGTATTCACACACGTTCATTGGTTTATTCTTTGAGTTCAAGATGAACTTTAACTTTTCACACAAAAGTCAAACCAGTGTTGACTTTTGAAATGAACCAAGCTATCAAATATTGAATGAAAGAATGAACGAATGTTTATGTCGTCTTCTGCACTGAGGCACTGTATGGCTTATCAATCAGACATGACCCATTCCATTACAATAACCTTTATTTACACTGCAATTAAACCGGGTTTACAAGGAATGAAACAGGGGAACGAAAATACACACTACTGACCAATATGCAAACACAGCTGAGTTACCAATAAAACCACACATTGAAACAAACCACAGATAAAGAGAGCCTTGAATGGCAATAAACAAGAGACTTAAAGAAGGTCTCCCCCGGAAGGCGATGAGACGTGACAGCCGATGCTTGAGAACGTCCCTTATGAAGCAACCTGGTCTCACAGGAATCCGTGTAATGACTACGGACGCTTAACTCGAAATCCGTAGCCACATCACGGAAACACGCCGATTTCCGTGATGTGGCCACGGAATTCGCTCCAATGCAAGTAAATGACACTGATGTTCCGTGGCTCACACACGGATCCCCGTTTCAACGAGCGAGTCGACCACGGGTGCTTAACTCAACAAGTCCGTGTTGGTCTCACGGAATCACTTAAAATCGTCCGTTGATGTGGCCACGGAAATTTGCTCCAATGCAAGTAAATGACACTGTTATTCCGTGTCTCACACACGGATCCCCGTTTCAACGAGCGAGTCGACCACGGGCGCTTAACTCACAGTCCGTGGGTGGTCTCACGGAAATCACTTAAATCGTCCGTGATTGTGGCCACGGAATTGGCTCCAATGCAAGTAAATGACACTGTTATTCCGTGGCTCACACACGGATCCCCGTTTCAACGAGCGAGTCGACCACGGGCGCTTAACTCACAGTCCGTGGTGGTCTCACGGAATCACTTAAATTGTCCGTGATGTGGCTACGGAATTGGCTCCAATGCAAGTAAATGAATATGTTATTCCGTGGCTCACACACGGATCCCCGTTTCAACGAGCGAGTCGACCACAGGGCGCTTTAACTCACAGTCCGTGGTGGTCTCACGGAATCACTTAAATTGGTCGTGATGTGGCTACGGAATTGGCTCCAATGCCAAGTAAATGACAATGTTATTCCGTGGCTCACACACGGATCCCCGTTTCACCGAGCGAGTCGAACCACGGGCGCTTAACTTCGCAGTCCGTGTGTTGGTCTCACGGAATCACTTTAAATCGTCGTCGTGATGTGGCCACGGAATTTGCTCCAATGCAAGTAAATGACACTGTTTATTCCGTGTCTCTCACACACGGATCCCCGTTTCAACGAGCGAGTCGACCACACGGCGCTTAACTCACAGTCCGTGGTGGTTCTCACGGAATCACTTAAATTGTCCGTGATGTGGCCTACGGAATTGGCTCCAATGCAAGATATAATGACACTGTTTATTCCGTGGCTCACACACGGATCCCCGTTTCAACGAAGCGAGTCGAGCGGTCGACCACCGGGTGCTTAATCTCACAGTCCGTGTTGGTCTCACGGAATCACTTAAATCGGTCCGTGATGTGGCCACGGAAACTTGCTCCAATGCAAGTAAATGACACTGTTAATTCCGTGGCTCACACACACGGATCCCCGTTTCAACGAGCGAGCGATCGACCACAGGCGCGCTTAACTCACAGTCCGTGGTGGTCTCAACGGAAATCACTTAAATCGTTCCGTGAATGTGGCCAATGCACACATCGTCCGTGAATTTGCGCCCAATGCAAGTAAATGACACTGTTATTCCGTGGCTCACACACGACGAGAGAGAGAAGAGAGAGAGAGAGAGAGAAGAGAGAAGAGAGAGAGAGAGAAGAGAGAGAGAAGAGGAGAGAGAGGAAGAGATGAGAAGAGAGAAGAGAGAGAGAGAAAGAGAGAGGAGAGAGAGAGAGAGAGAGTAGGAGAGAGAGAGAGACAGCAGAGAGAGTGTGGTCGCTTCAGAAGTGGTGTGGCAGAAAGTACAGTGCACCCTAGGTAGGCTATGCGTCAAAACCAGAAATGCAACAAAGGGTCAATGCTTTGTATTATGGATACTACAAATTTTTGGCAGCAGATAGTGTGTTACACACTCTATTATGTATCGTGCTCATGCTCACGAAAATAATCTATTGAACTGTGTCCCAGAGCACGGTTGTCTGACTTATTTTGTGCTACACAGAACACAAACCATAGCCTTTCAATTGGGATATTTGATTCGACTATAGAAGGGGTGTGCGCTGGTACAGGGCACCCTCTTATGTATGTGTCAAAACAACCAACCCGGTCTCACGAAAATTCGTGACACTGTCACGTTATTTAATCTATTTTTCCGTGATCAGCGACACCGTATTTTCAAAAATTTTCGTGTCCAGAAGCACAATTTTCACAAGCTCATGTATCTCAATTGGAAGTATTTTGTCGTGTCACTGAGGCACGACTTCCAAACTAAGGTTCTCTGTCCGGCAGCGGTCTCTCCCTAACGTCCTGAAGGAGCTCCGTACAGAACATTGATTGTTTATAGTGTTAGGCTATTTGAAATTGTCTGCGATAGCTAACAATGTGACAGCTTTTGGGCCACCCGTTTCTACTTAAAATTGTCTGTGATAACTAACCATTACGACAGCTTTGGCACTCCGTTTCTACTTTCGCCTTTGATTCTGAGAAATTGTAACAATTCACGGATATATTAAATGCAGGTGGGCTTGCTCTGTAGGCAAACCGCGAAGGAAAAACAAGGGTAGCTGCTTCATCTGTTCTTTTTAGAATGGTATGTCTTGATGTTTATTGTACCTACCCATCTATTATCTTGTTCTTGGCTATGTGCAGGGACGTTGAAGTAGTGGTGCGGGGGTATTGGATTGTTGTATTTGGAAAACACAGAGTATTTGTGGTGACGTTGTTTTCCACTAAAGCCAAGGGAAATTTATAATGGTTTAATGCGCGCACAATGTTTTTGTTTTGTGCCGCTTTTCTCTCTCCGTCCACACAGAGCTCATGCTCTTTCTTCAATTTGATCCAATGAAACTTTTATTTGTTTTAATTTGATTTCTTACTACCGATCTACGGATCGGATAGTTTCAACGCAGCACACACCGCAACGCCACGCGCACACGCAACACACACAACATACGTGACTACTGTGCAGACACAACGTAGTCGACAATGTACAACTACAACACACACAAGCACTACACACACACAACACACACACAACACAATCCCAGACACAAAGCATCATGGAAAGCATGTCTCCTCGTTCCGTTTGATAGTCTATTATTATTAATAGCTACAAAGAAATGGTCAAGTGAATACTTCTATTTTTTTTCCTCTACCAAACAACTTTGACATAAATTGATTGATATGGATTGAAATGATAGGACACATAGCTTACGCATAAATAAACTATCGACCGAAAACAGGATCGGGTCATGTGAAAACTTTTTTTTTGTGTGCCCGATCAATGATGAGGGGCCGGGTGCTTATCATACCAAAGCGAGGCTTTTCCTGGCAATTCAGGGGAACGCGCAGCACATGGTAATTTGAATAATGATATCATAATTCTATGAGAATAATAATTATATGAGAATAAAGGTTGGGAGTGTTTGGTAAAGTAACCTGATGTCTTTTCTCTGTTATGATTTTTTACTTCACTGAATTGATGTTTGTTAACACAGACACTATTCAAAAATTAATGTTCTGCTGTCTCAGAAAATGCGGAGTTGAAAACCGAAACTTAACTGTCGCCAGGCTGGGCTGACTTGAGTTGGAGCAGCCAAATAGTCTAAATTAATAAATATTGTTACTAAATAGAAGTAGGCCTAATGTGTACGTTGTGTTGTGTGATTTTCCTACTTGCCTACAGTAGATTCTGCGCTCTGAACGCCACTAACTGTTCTGTAATAGACCTACACTATCGCCGATCACATGAACACGACCCGGGTTCTTTTTCTCTTTTTTTAATTTTTTGGATATGATTTCGCAAAACCGAAAATCGGTTTTATTTCGGTTTGCGGGCCAGGGGGAAATACTCGTATTCTGATTGGCGTGGCATTAACTCTCCTGATATTGGCCTATGGACACCTGCTAAGTAGTTCCAGTCCAGTGTTTAGCATTCTCTGGCCGAGCCCGAGCCCACCGTTGTTTTACCACACTATCATCGGGCGCGGACCGTGTTTTATTTCTATTTTAATCATTTTGTTTATTGCCCTAATCGTGGAAGAAATCTATGCCACGCGTGTTACACGGGTCTTTTCCTTATGCTTGGGGACGCTCCTTTTTCAAATTCAGGTAGTCCCGGTGACGTGTCAACCCCAGTGTCTTCCGTTGCTAGCGACGACACCGCTCTTGGGACAAATTATTTTCTTCTGGCTGATCAACGCTAGAATGGCAAAAGACTTGTATGCCCCCCCCTTAAATAATACATGGCAGAATTATTATTATTATTATTAGTAATTATTATTATGATTATTATTATTATATTATTATTATTATTATTTTTTATTATTATTTATTATTTATTTTTATTATATTATCATCATTCAACTTGAACATGTGTTTTTACAGGAGAGTGGTGGAGGGATGACGTAGGTCGGCCAACCGGGAAGTGAGCGTCGGCGCTGGGTTTCTTGACAAAAAGCCAAACGGGTTTTTCCATTCGGGTTTTGGATTATTGCAGAAAATTTGCATCTTTGAAGACTCCTCAAAAGCTGAAAATAGATAAAATAACCTTGCTCCGAAGAACGAAATGTAAACCAATGCATTCTTGTCAGACAATTAACGTGCTCCACAAAACGATACGAGAGAGAGAGAGAGACAGAGAGAGAGAAAGAAAGAGAGAGAGAGAGAGAGAGAGAGAGAGAGAGAGAGAGAGAGAGGGACGGAGAGAGAAGAGAGAGAGAGAGAGAGCAGAGAGAGAGAGAGAGAGAGAGAGAGAGAGACGAGGAGGGACGGCAAGATGATGAGAGAGGCGAGGGAGAGAGCCTTCAGAAAGGGTGCCGCGCAGATAGTAACACGTGGCGCCGCTTAGTTATGTTTTTTTAAAAATGCAAAACCCAAATGCTATACTGTTTCAGCGACGTCAGGTTTGCTAGGGACGCGACGATATTAGGTTGTGGGCCAGGAACGTGGATTTTCAATGGTCAGATACAGATCTTGTTATAACGATAAATTGAATGAAAGTTTATGGTCTATTATAGATAGAATATTACAAGAAATAATTGTATATATATATTATAATATATTTTATATTTAAAATTATTAAATACAAAAAACGGCTTTAAAACTGGGACAGCCTTTGGCCTTTTCTTTCAATGGGCTGCGTCACGTCACGATCACTCTCCGGCAAACCACGTTTTGTTAAGGCGGCAATGGAGCTGCCGTAAATTGTGTTGTTTTTGTGTAAACGTTAGCTTTCCGACCGCGCTAGCTTGGTTAGGAAATATAGATATTCATGAAATATCTGCCGTAACGGGGCAAACAAGGTGTCCTTTGACATCTACGTTTCGAGGCATCTGCAACGGTGCCATAATGACATATTTGACTATGTTTCAGGGTAGTAATTAGCCTGTGATTTTGGAGAGCCTTTATCAATAATGAAGCTATTGATTTGGCTTCCCGTTGAGTTTTTCTGACCAATGACATGTTATTTAGGCATCTACATTAGGAGCTGAGTCGAAATGAGATCAAGCTCGATCCTTGTGCCACACCGAGATGCATGTCCTAGACCATAGGTGTACCATGTAAATCAGGGCGCCGTGTAGTGTCTGGGGGGCATGTAGGGCCGTGGAGTGTCATGCTTGGTGTCATTGACTCAGCTATGTGTAGATAAAATACATGTATTCGTCCGCAAACTTTTATCGGAAAGCAAAATCAATGGCTGGTCATTATTGATTAAGGCCTTCAATTTCGGCAGCTAATTACTACAACATGTTTGAATGTGTTCATGTGTGGCACCATTGCAATCGCCTGGAAGCGTAGATGTTGAAGGACATCTTGTTTGCCCTATTACGCCACTGGCCCTACAAGAAATTACTCAGCAAGTGCTCCATCTCGTTGCACCTCACCCAGCGGCTCGCTTGCAAGATTTTGGCCTGAAGTTCTACCCAGACCTACACCCTAGGCATCCACATGGCATATTGAGATCAGGCATCTCTTTATTATGACAAAAAGTTATGAGGAAATGCACATTAAACTTTTCTGTTATCTCATAAGCGGCGTGGTGCCGGCTCCTTTTGACCTTTTGAACTGAACCCCAAAAACAGTTTTTGAGATAGGAAGGTCCTACTGCCCTGAAATTTGACTACTTTTCTAGGGCCTAACTGGGACCCCCCGTAACCGAAACTTGGACCGGTCGACCCCGAGGGCAGGAAGCGGGGGGCCCTTCTGCCAAACTGGCCGCCACTCGAGGCCCCCCCTTCCTGCCCTCAGGGTCCGCGGGCAAGTTTCGGTAGCGGGGGTCCGCAGTTAGGCCTAGAATAAGGTATTAAATTTGAGGGCGGTAGGACTTCTATGTCAAAAACTGTTTTTTCCAAACACATTCTGAACCATTAGGTCTTGCAGCAACAACTTCTGAGGGCTTTGTTCCAAATGACATCATTTGGGAAACTTTTTTTCTCTAAGGGCTAGAACTTAAATCTCGGATATGTGTTCTCGGGACCGGGAAATGTGTGTAAACATTTAGCATCCGCTAGTCTCTCGAAAAGGCCGGAAAGGGCGTGACCTCCAACAGTACAGTAAATGTACATAAGAAGAGGTTAGTTTCTAGTCCCCATTTTTGTGGGATCGGAGGTGTACATTTGTGCTTAAGGTGTTTTAGACAGCAGCTGGCCTGTGGCCAAAGGTTTTTGAAATCTGGGGTCAAAAGGTCGAAAAGGAACATAGCACACGCCGCTTTGAGATAACAAAAGTTAATGTTTGGCATTTCTCCTCATAACTTTTGTCATTATTAAAGAGAGCCTGATTCTCCAGATATGCATGTTGGATGGCTAGGGGTGTGGTCTGGGTAGAACTTTCAGGCCAAAATCTTGGCACGCGAGCTGCTGGGTGAGGTGGGGCGCAACGGATGGAGCACTTGGCTGAGTAATTTCTTGTAGGGCCAGTGGCGTATAGGGCAACAAGATGTCCTTCACATCTCGGCTTCAGGCGATTGCATGGTCGCA
>OLKM01002529.1:5000-17500 GCA_900291075.1 Melanogrammus aeglefinus
ACGCACCTAGCTACCTGAGACACATTCACGGTAATGGGGGGCCGTATGCATTAATTATCAGGCAAATCCAGCGTTTACGTGCGACCAGGATTCACGGCGGCGTCCAAATTGCTCAAATGATGTAAGAATATTTGACTCTTTAAGTCATGTCGGTGCCCAGAGCCCCCGACTAAACTCTCCTCTTCACGGAGACGAGCGGTGCGGACGTGGTCTGCACCGCAATGACCAGGACCCCGGCATATCACTTAATGACACATCACTGTTGTTAATTCAGATATGCAAATGCCTCGCTACAATACCCGTTATTTCCAAATAGCTTGAAATAATATATTCATCCTCGTAATTATGGTGATGATTCAAGTCAATGAGCAAACAAATTTCATTAATGGATTAAAAGCTAAAAAATGCTCTGTTATCCAGCACTTAGACGCAGGGATTAGCTCCCAACCACGTTCAGCTATCTTCATATGCTAATGAAATGATTAGCAATCGCCGCTTCCCCCTGATAGACACAGCGGCGACCGAAAAATAAAAATACAAGTTACTGAAAAAGGTCAAAACAATCATTTTAACGACAGTGCCAACTGTGAGGTTTCTTGAATGGGAAGTTAAGAAGTAAATATCCTCAATCAACTGTAGCTCGTTAAACAAACACCACCACCAAGCCAAGCGCATTAACGGAACGAAAAACATACATTGTCTAAAATCAAGTAAAATAAATCAATGCAAAGTGATAGAAATGGTCGGCCTTCAAAGACAAAAGACTACAAGGCAATTGTTTTTTGCCTTGCTCAGGGGGGTCTGTGGGCTGCCACTGCCGCCTGCCATTACACATTTGGATTTGGGTTTCTTTCTTTCTTCATTGTTGGCATTCCACTTCCACTGGCTCTGGCATGAGCTGAAGGGGCTGAGCCTTCATCTATGTCTCTGTGTACCGCCTGCACGCCTGCCCGCCTGCCCGCCTGCCTGCTGCTGCTGCTGCTTCTGCTGCTGCTTCCTTCCCCTCGTGGAGCCAGGCAGCTGATAACCCTTATCTCATCTACGACAGGAGCTGCAGGCCTGGGGAGACAGGGGGGGGGGAGACGGTGGGGAGGCGGGGGAGAGCAACACTGTACCATCTACCCAGTCTCTCTCTCTCTCTCTCTCTCTCTCTCTCTCTCTCTCTCTCTCTCTCTCTCTCTCTCTCTCTCTCTCTCTCTCTCTCTCTCTCTCTCTCTCTCTCTCTCTCTCTCTCTCTCTCTCTCTCTCTCGAACAGTTCTTCATCGCTACGGTCGCTATGGTCTCCGAGGGCTCACTTTAGATGGGGACGCTCTCCCACATGTCGTGGATGAATGGTGCGAGGGGATTTGTGCTGGCCTGGTCAGCCGGCTGTTAAAGGTGTTGAAGAAACAAAGTCCCGAAGTGCATGTAGTGGTTAAAATACCTGGTTACCCTGGAGTGAGCGATAATAAAGCCTTACATGAGACGGTGGTATTCTCAGATGCCCCTCTGGTGGAGCTGCCAAACAGAGATTCATGGGAAAAGTAACTTCAACTCAGTTATAGAGCCATCCTCGTTATAAAGACAAGTCCGTTGAAAGGTCTCCTGAATCAGGTCGCAGTGACCCTTTTTTTATATCTATATTTTAATCGTGCATCCAATATATGCTATGTCTCTGACTCTTTCTCTCTCGGTCTCTCTGTCTTTCTGTCTCTCTCTGTCTCTCTCAATATAACCATAAGTATATCAACAGCTCACAGCTTTTGTGAGTTCATTCTACTCTTGCCCTCTTCTTTAGAGCTCTGGTACGCAAACCCTCAACGAGGTTCTGGGAAAAGAAAGAATTCATTTTTCACAAATATAAAATATCAAAATGTTCTCAGATGTCATGGATTAAACATCAGTGGAAATCTGGATTTGGAATGCGTCCGAATCCACCGGCCTTGAAAGACTTAATTCCTTGTAACGTCTTTAATGAATTCAACAGTTTCTGATTCTGGTTTGAATTAAAGACAAGATAGAACAAAAGGTGTGTAGGGTGATGCTTATCTAGACCATTAACTGTAATTTTACATTAATTCCATCGTAGAATAACTAATTTGTCTTTTTGCTTTTTTGGAACAATATTCATCGCAAACGACAACTGATTCCAGTCTCTAATGTCAAACAATGACACATGACGCATTTCTGTGGTCAAGTGAACCACTTACCTTGTCATGTGACCCTTTTCCCTCGTCATGTGACCCATTTCCCTCGTCATGTGACCCCAAATCCAAAATTGACCGTTGAGCCAAACTTTAGAGGGCTTATAACACAGTCGTCTGCCTTGATGGAGATCATTCCTCCGGCCAGCTACTGATAAGCTGCTACTAGTGTCTAAAGTCCATTCTCCAGTGCAGACACCATCTCATATCACCACTTAACCATTCAGTCCCGCCGGCCCCTTCATCACTGCTCCTCCACGTCCGCCCTCCACTCCAGCCCTTATCAAAGGAGAAGGTGGTGCTGGTGGTGGTGGTGGTGGTGGTGGTGATGGTGGTAGGGGGGGACGAATACAATGTTTGCTCAGGAGAGGAAGGCGAGAAGCAGTGTTTTTTGTATTCTGTCTTTAGACTGTGTCCTCATTAGGGCTGGGCTCTCCAAAGCAAGGTCAGCGTCTCCCAACTTTCCGCTCTATTAGCCCTGGGCCTGTCCTCCGGCACAGAGTGGCTCCACGCAGCACCGTGGAATCATCCCTCTGATTGGCCCCTCTCTCCCCCTGTCTCTCTCACTCTCTATCGCCCCTTGTTTCATGTTATGGTTCTCCCCTCCTTACCTCCTCCTCCGATCTGACGCTTGCTTTTTTCCTTCTTCTTCCTGTATTGAAGTTTTCCCCAGTGCTCTCCTCTCGCCTTCACCCCAAGGCTCGCCGTGCTCCTCTCCTCTCCCCTCCACCTCGTCCCATCCTCCTCATTTGATTGTCTCCAGGTATCCTGGGTAGAAAACTCAAAAACACAGAGCTCTCACGTCTCTTCCTCCTCCTCCTCCTCCTCCTCCCTCTCCTCCTCCTTCTCCCTCTTCATCTCCTACCCGTCCTCCCCCTCTCCCCCCTCCTCTACCTCTTCCTCCCTCTCTCCATCACAGCCTCTGCTTCTCCATCCACAGGATTCATCTGCTGGTGACGGTGACCTTTGGCCCTGCGCCTGGCGGGCAGGATTACGATGGAGTCACGGCTCTGGTGTTGTTCACCGAGGGGAGTGCTGAGGCTCCCTAATGAAATTCAAACTCTGGGCATGAGGAGCCACTGAAAACCTTCTTACTACCCCCCCTTCACCTCGGTCTGGCAGCGGCAGGATCACAATACCTTGATCCACGCAGCACAGGAGCCTGTGAATGCACAATGATGACAGGGAGCACAGGGGGCTTAGGGGGATCACCACCGGGGGGCTGGGGAGGAAACATGTTGTGTTTCTTATCTTCTGTCTCCTTCCAAACCTTCCTGATGTGTCGCTCGGTTATCAGGTCAATAACACAAAGAAACAAGGGTAGGGAAAATGGCACTGCTAATAAAGACCGGTCGGTCCTCACTGGGTGATGTTGTACATAACACACCTTGGCTCCAGCCATTACCGGTTTTTAAACCAACCTGCTACCCTGGGGCTGGTCTCTGTTGGACATGCACATCTGTGAAGTCGTCCATCTTCTGACTACAGGCTTCGGGTGGGGGGGGGGGGGGGGGGGGGGGGGAGAGAAGGGGGGGCCGTAATGCCGGTGGTTTCCATATGTTCCCCATCTCCCAGATTGGGTCGGAGGCGTGTGGTCTGGAGAGTTTTCCGCGGTCCACGTTGTTCCTCTGCTGGGTGCTGCTGTGCTGTGACACGGGAGCTGACCTCCTGCAGACCACAAGCCGACGCATCGCACGCCACAGAGACATTCAGCAATCCCGCAATCACTCATGAAACCCGAATATCAAATCCCGTCGCAAAGCCGTGGTCTGCGATCCCTCCCTGCGTTCATCTCCCTGCGTTCCTCTCGCGTGTCTGCAAATCATTTTTGTTTACGCTGCTGATCACCAGGGAATGCATGAAGCAGCCACCTGGCAAAGGGAGAGCTCATCACACACTAAAGCTAATATACTGTGCTACCCGGTCGTAACCGCTCCACCACATCCTCATCATGATCCACGCAGGAAGAGTGACTGCTGTCAGGTGTTGGGGGTAAAAAAAACAGCATGTCTGTGTTTTTTGTACCAGTGGCGTAATAACATTAACGTTACACGTCGTGAACGTCTCTGCACATCAGGGAATGCAGTCCTTGGCAGGAACGTGTCATTCCACCCCTGCAGCTGGCCCGTGTGAGATTGCCTGGGTGTGAATGCGTGTGTGTGTGTGTGTGCCTGTGTGCACGTGTGGCAGTGCGGAAAGCCGTGTAGTATTATTTTTCTAATGGAGTTGTGTCATGTATGTATGGGATCTCCATGGAAACAGCTGCTGGGATTATGGCGCCTGCTGCACTCAGATCTGTTGGAGGTCTTCAGGGAGCTTTGCAATAAACAGACATTCTCAAATCTGGAGGAAGCTGTGAGCCAGGGGTGTCAGTTGTCTTGTAACTAGGTGTTGGGTGGAACACAAACGCATGCTCACACACATGCATACACACACCGACTGACACACGCAAGCATTGAGATGCATGCATACACCCTAACCCTAACCCATACACTTGGGGACAAATGCACTCACACAGATATTTGCATACACATACACACACATGTGTCGTAGGCATATGCATATGTAGACACACACACACACACACACACACACACACACACACACACACACACACACACACACACACACACACACACACACACACACACACACACACACACACACACACACACACGCACACACACACACACACACACACACGCACACACACAAACCCACATCATAACAAAGCCATACAGCCAGGTTCTGTTTCATTTCACAGCCTCGACATAAAAACAAAATCGTAAAAATTCAATCGACTTTAATTCCCCCCACAAAAAGTTTCCCTCTTTTTAATTAAGAAAAGACATATGACAAGTCTCTTTCCCCCCATCCAGATGCACTCTGCCACGCCCCTCTCCCCAAAATAAGGAGAGATCCATAAGAGCTCCCCGAGACATCCATCACGGAGAGGGGCTGCCCGGATCCCAGCTCCGCTTTTGTCATTCATGGCCTGGCCTCCCCAGAAAAATGAAAAAGATCAACACACACACAGACACACACACACACAGACACACACACACACACACACACACACACACACACACACACACACACACACACACACACACACACACACACACACACACACACACACACACAGGCACATCTCCCCCTCTTCCCCCACCCCCCCACACACACCTACAGTCCCGTATTGATTTTGTGGCGGTTGGTGGGCCGGTAGGTAGCGGAGGCAGGGCTCTCAGAGCAGATGTCTAATGGTGTTTAGAGACTCTCCACTTTATCAAGCCAGGCCAGCTCTGACAGTTAGATGCTGGAGGGCAATTAAAATTAAAGCCTGCCTGATTAGAATATCATATTCATCTGGATGGTAATTACTATGTCTGGCGCCCTATAAATAATTAATTATGCAAAGCCCATGCAGCTGCCACTGGCTAGAGTTAACTGACTTTCTGTCAACATCTCCCACTTCTAGAAAGGATAAAGAGATTTGTGGGAATAAGCTGGTTAGCTGCTTCTGGAAGCCCGCTGGGCTAGCGCGAGCGCCCCCCATTGAAACAGTGGCAGGCTGCCCTCTGAGGGCAGGTGGCATCAGAGACGGGCTCTCCTTTTATGAGGGATCTGTGGAAGGAAAGTGCTCTTTAAAGGATGTCTCATGTCCTGTCACACAGTGCTTTAATGCTCCGCACTGATGAGCTCATTTACGTTTCAGTTGGGGTTTTCCAGTATTATCTGTTTTTGTTTGTCCTGCTGAAAATGCCTTGCAGTGTGATGACATCATTCATTCATTGAGGTCTGATTCTATTTGTTCAACCAGTGTCCCTTGTCGTGCTCAGAGGCACCGACTCGTTTCCTCTCATTTAATCAGGGGTAGGGGATCAACCAGTGGTGCATAGGCTAAGAGTGAAGTAATACATTTTCCCTTTGAAACAGGACTTCTAATAACACAGGCCAGAATACGTTCTACTTTTCGTATTTTCCATTGAATGTACACTTTATTTGGAGTATAATGCAGGGCAGGGGCGAATTCCTGTGTGTGTGCTGTGTTTATATCTGGATTTGTGGTGGTCTTGGGGTTTGGCACCGTTTCATTGGTAGTGATTGGCTACAGTGAGATATAACTTGATTTGACGCAGGTGCGCATGATTATTTGGAAACCGCTCCCCAAGCACCCGGCTGAACACTCACTGAGTCACCACAGAGGGCTGCCTCCAAATCCATGGCCTGTTAGACGGCTTGAATGCTCAGCCTCCAAATATGTTCTGCTCAGTGTTATTCAGGAGGAGAACGTACTGCCTCTTTGTACGGAGCGGACCCCATCGCCACCTGGTAGGGGTAGGCTCATCTATCAGCCAATAGGAGGCTTGCGGGGGTTGGCGATATAAAGACTGGTCACAGTACAAGTCAATGGGAAAATGGTGATTAAATTCACCTCATAGAAAGGGAACACTTTTTATTTTGTACTGTTTGGATTTCAGTTTCAATTTGTTACTGTTACATCTACATTTTATGCATTGAATATTAATGGTCTATTCTATGGTCTGCATGCCCAGCTGTGTGTGTGTGTGTGGGGGGGGGGCTCTGTTCAACAGGAACCACCAGAAAACATGCAGGTGATCACTATCATCGGATGTTTCAATGAAAGCTGGCTAAACTTATATTTTTTTAGGAATAGGTGTTTCAAAACGTGTTTTTATTACGTTGTCCTAAAAGACATTTACTTCTGAAGTTACCATCCCAGGACAAGCCAATGTCTACCCCACCCTGTGTCTCCTTCCAGCCCTGTCTCATGTGTTCAGCTCCATCGCTCCCCTGCTCCTTCTTCGGTGCTGCTGGTAGCTCTATAGCACCCTACTTCACTGATCCCAGGGTGTAATTTAATTTAAGACAGTAAGCCCGGTGAAATCCTCCATAAAGTAAGACACACCAAAGAGCACACCCGTTTCCTTTTAGGCTAGCTAGTGTTACCGCCGGCATCATTCACTTATCTCTGTTTCAGAGGAAACTCAATACGCTCTGGACAATCCGAAAGCAATATAAATCCCCGTCCTCCGCCGCGCTCCACGCTGCCTACGCATGCTGATTTCACATTAGGAGCTGCGTTTTATTCTTTGTTTTTTCTTTCAAAGCGCGGTGGTTTGCAAGGTGATACGTTACTACGTTACCAGCGTGATTTCCATCGAACTAAACTCTTAATGATGCCTTCAGAATATACGAAACACATCTGAGCGAGGAGAGGCTTTTTGGGGGCTGGAGAGTGAACTGAACTGAGGGTTTTCCCAAAGGCCAGAAAACAGTATCGGCCTTCCAGCCATTTACAGCAGAGTCTGACAGACTAGCTGAGGGCTAACCCCTCTGACTGACTAGCTTAGGCTAAGACCTCTGGCTAGCTGAGGACTAACACCACTGACTGACTAGCTGAGACGCAGCCCTGCGCTATGGGCATAGCTCTTGTCAAAGGAGAGGCGAGTATAATGACAAAGATAAGGACTTGAATGTAAAGTAGCATTTTTGAGAACACACAACCACAGGTAACACCGAAAAAAATGAAAAGTTCCCCCACATTGTCTGCTTATTAAAATGCATGATCACAACAATAGAAACAATTAGCAGATGTTTAGAAAGAGTGGGTGGTTGGGTTGGCTTCCTGGCGCTTCATTACGGTGACCTTCGCCAAAGGCGTCCATAGCTCAGGAATTAGCTACATGCTGTTAAGGCCGTTAGTATGCTAATCGAATGCAGAAGGTTATATAAGCAGCGAAGGTTACTGCGTTTCATTTTGCTCAGGCAATTGGAAACACAGCAGAATAAATACAGGTTTCAAGATCACTTCAGGGTGTTTATCAACTTTTTCTTCTCCTTGTTTTCATGATCTTCAATGACTCCTGCATGTTCCCTCTCACCGCGTTTCAGCAAACCCCTCATGGTGACGCCCCAAAACAGTCTGAGACGCACAGCAAGAAATGTTTCAATCTAGACGCACTACACTGTACTCTACCTGTGCATCAACAGTTGTGGAGCCACATGTTTCTCTGTCTGTTAAGAGGGTGACTGTGCCTCTGAAGCCTTACCTCCTAAAGCCACATCAGATGCTTTAGGGTGACAAGATGAATTCCTTCCAGGTCGGCCCGTACACAACACCCCGGCAACGTCTGTGCAGCCTATTGCTCCTCTGTACAATAATAAATAATGCAGGGACAAAAGAAAAACAAGCAGGAGCCAGATAAGCTATATCTGTGTGTGGTGTTTGCTCAAAGGCCTGCGCTCCGTAGAGGCAGGCATTGAGGCGTGTACATGGCTGAGTCTCTCGCTGTTGTTTTACTAATGTTGCTATTGATTTTAGTGACCACTGGGGTAAGGTAGCTAATTACGCCCGGCAATGTTTTCACTTGATGTATGCGTGTTTCTCTCTCCCTGACTATCTCTCTGACTCTCTGCTCGGCAATGTTTTCACTTGATGTATGCGTGTTTCTCTCTCCCTGACTCTCTCTCTGACTCTCTCTCTCTCTCTCTCTCTCTCTCTCTCTCTCTCTCTCTCTCTCTCTCTCTCTCTCTCTCTCTCTCTCTCTCTTAGCCTGGAGGACTAAGACTGTGGTGAGAGATGACTTGCTACATGCGTTCTTTGATAATCTTCTCACTGCGGGTGGCTTGGTGATTATGGAGATCTCAAGGCAGAAGCGGTGGGGAGCGTGTATGTGCGTGTGAACGTGTGTGTGGGTGTGTAGTGTGTGTGTGTGTGTGTTTGTGTGTGTGTGTCTGTGTGTGAGAGCTCCGTCAAAACAAGCATTGTTCTACAACCGGAAGATTAGCTCAGAGAAAGGAGAAGAAACCCATACACGTAGTCCTCCCAGACACGACGGCTGACTTATCAAAGTTATGCGGTTGTATTTTGGTTCCACATTGTATTGAAAAAGATTATTTAGGAGTAATTAATAATGTTTGGCACTTGAGTACCACAAACTGCCCGTCCCACACACTCTTTAACCCCACAGCCCAGCCCAGATACAAGTGGGGCCACTCAACAGAGCTGCCTCTTACCAGAGAGAGCTGTAATGGCAGAGCCCAGCCACCAGGACAACAACACACTGCCTTCTCTTTCCCTTGGTGCTAATGTAAAACAGGCTCTTAGGCTCGCCAATCAGTGTCCTCCCTGGCCCACTGGAGAACTTCTGGAGGGTGTGTGTGTGTGTGTGTGTGTGCGTGCGTGCCTACATGCGTGCATGCATGCGCGCATGCCTGGTGTATGTGTGTGTGTGTGTGCGTGTGTGTGCGTGTGTGTGTGTGTGTGTGTGTGTGTGTGTGTGTGTGTGTGTGTGTGTGTGTGTGTGTGTGTGTGTGTGTGTGTGTGTGTGTGTGTGTGTGTGTGTGTGCGGGGGGCTCAGGAGCGGGAGGGCACCTGGCGCTGCTGGCACCACTACATCACACCACAAGGAAGGAGCTGGAGAAATCTGGCCCACAGTCCCAGCTTCTGTCTGCAAGGTCACAGCTGCTCACTGGGGGCTCCCATCGGCTCGCCTGGCATCGGTGCAATGGGTTTGTGTGTGTGTGTGTGTGTGTCAGGGTGTGCGTGTGTGTGTCTGCCGGTGCATGTGGTGTGTGTTTGTGTGCTGTTGCCATCCTCTGTTGTTGCACTGCATGATGCAAGACATCCCAACTTCGTGTGGTGATGGTGCTTTAAGGCAAGCATGTGAACAAATTTCTGCTTGCATCAAGTAGGCACACTGTGGATGCCTTTATGTGTGTGTGTGTGTGTGTGTGTGTGTGTGTGTGTGTGTGTGTGTGTGTGTGTGTGTGTGTGTGTGTGTGTGTGTGTGTGTGTGTGTGTGTGTGTGTGTCGTGTGTGTGTGTGTGCGTGTCAAAGATGGTGCCGACTTGAAATTGCATCGTGTTTACACAGGATATAGATTTGATTGGATAGATTACAGATTGTATATAAATCGTGAGCACACACATAGCGTGCACACACACACACACACACACACACACACACACACACACACACACACACACACACACACACACACACACAGCGTGCACACACACACACACACACACACACACACACACACACACACACACACACACACACACAACACACACACACACATTTCGTCCACTCTTGGATAATTCCAATTCAGTGTCAGCGGTTCCTGGGATATATTTATAATAACAGTGCCACAGAAAGGAGGTTCCAATATAGGGTTCACAGAACAAGCCCGATGCCAGATAAGACGCTGAATAGAACGTGTTCTCTAGAGCTAATGTGCATAAGACAGCTCTATTGGCAGAGTGTAAGAAAGGACTTTTCAAAACACTTTTCCCTTTTCCAATAACACTGTTATCTGTGGTCGGAGGCTGCACCTGCTGTGGGCAGATATTGACTTGGGAGGGGGGGGGGGGGGGGGGGGTTGTTTAGAGGGTGTTGGAGGACCATGGCAACCAACGAGTCCTCAGAGAACTTTCCACTCCTTTGAAAGCCAAGATTGGAGCCAGCATAGTTTGTGGTGCTGGCTGGGAGGGGGGAGGGGGGTAGGATGATGGAGGTGGGGGCTGGCTTGGGATGTATGTATGTGTGTGTGTGTGTGTGTGTGTGTGTGTGTGTGTGTGTGTGTGTGTGTGTGTGTGTGTGTGTGTGTGTTGTGTGTGTGTGTGTGTGTGTGTGTGTGTGGTGTGGTGTGGGGTGGGGGTGGGGTGATGAAGGTAGTGGTTTGGTGGGGATGTGGGTGGGGGGCATCGTTTGAAGACTCCAAATCAATACTGTTTCATGTAAGATATGAGATTTGCATTGAGGCCTTTCAGATGTGGCTTACCTTTATGTTCCCCAAACGAGTGACTCTCACGATGGCCTCTGGCCTGAGGGCTGAGAAGGTGAGGAGGAGAGGAGGAGAAGAGAGGAGGAGAGGAGGAGGTGAGGAGAGGAGGAGGGGAGGAGGAGAGGAGGTGAGCTTTGGAGGAGGCGGGGAGGTGAGGAGGGGACCAAGTCTGGTTTCCTTCCCTGTTTTTTAATGCAGACCCAGAACAAGAAAACCATGCAACAGAAACCAGCTGATTCCAGTTCAGCGTCGACCATAAAAGTCTATTAAAGAATTCAAACAAAATCATAACAAGCGAAAGCTCCTCTGTTTAAAGGCTTTTTCACTGTAGCAGGCGCAAACATGCAAATGAGCCTCCCATGTTTATGAGCCGTCCTGGTAATTGTGCTGTAAAATTGCAGCATTAGGAAACTATGTGACCCTTACAAATGGTTCAGTAATAAATAATCATTTATTCATGTTATATTACAACCTTACATCATTATCCAAGCATTTTTTACTTAGTTTATGACTGGGCTATGAGGCTGTAAATGAATGAGGGCTGTGTGCTTGTGTATGTGTGTGTGGTTGTGTTTGTGTGTGTGTGTCGGTTTGTCTGTGTGTGTGTGGTTTGTGTTTGGTGTGTGTGTGTGTGTGCGTGCGTGTGTTTGTGTGTGTTTGGTGTGTGTGGCTTTTGTGTGTGTGTGTGTGTGTTTGTGTGTGTTTGTGTGCGTGTGTGTGTGTGTGTGTGTGTTTGTGTGTGCTTGTGTGCGTGTATGTGTTTGGTTGTGTGTGTGTGTGGGTGTATGTTTTGTGTGTGTGTGTGTCTGCTTGATGTGTGTGTGTATGTGCTTGGTGCAAGTGTGTGTCTGAGTGAGTATAAGTCTATCTGTACATCAATCTTTCTGCCTTTCTGTCAGTGATGGAAGCTAAGACATATGTGTGTATGTTTCCTGACAGCTGTTTTCGTTTCATTCAATGAGAACTTCCAGCAGCACACCCTTACAGGAAACACACACACTACGTTAAACTGAGACATTCTTTTACGTTACCAGAGCAAGCCACTACCATTCGGCGTTTCATTCACCGCCAGCATTCCTCCCAATCGCAGCCTCCCTGTGTCCCCGTATATCTTTTACTAATGTTGTGCATGCAGCCGGAGAGAGGCGACTCGGTTAGCATCCTGCTGGCGGCGGCACTGTCAGTCGTGTTTTGTTCCTGGCAAAAAAGGCAACATGTAATTTACAGGGGCAATATTATAACCACTGTGGCGAGACATAGTGTTTCATCTGTGACTCTGAGATGTGTGTGTGTGTGTGTGTGTGTGTGTGTGTGTGTGTGTGTGTGTGTGTGTGTGTGTGTGTGTGTGTGTGTGTGTGTGTGTGTGTGTGTGTGTGTGTGTCTGTGTGTGTGTGTGTGTGTGTGTGTGTGTGTGTGTGTGTGGGGGGGGGGTTGTTAATTGAAGCAGTCACAGCCTCCTGCTTTCCATTAGGGTAATTGGCATATCTATTTAGGACATAC
>OLKM01002529.1:25000-32500 GCA_900291075.1 Melanogrammus aeglefinus
GTGTCTTCATCACATTAAGTCATTATGGAAAAACTTCAGCAATGTCTTTTATTGTCCCATTACAAGTGCAATGCTTTCAAATGTTTTTATTTGGTATATATTTTTCTTTGTCTATGCTTGTAAGTCTGTATTTGACTATTGGGTCATTAGGCAGCTGCTTTTATCCTTCCTCCTTGTGAATTCAGATTCAGCTCATTAGGTAGCAGGCAGGAGGCATCATGATCAGAGAGGCCTACTGGTAGCCTGTGGCCACTGGGGATTGAACCCAGAACTTTGTGGCAGGGAGTGGAACCCCCTACAGCTCATAAGCCAGGAGCCCCTCATCTAAAGTCCTGTTCACCGTGGGACAGAGACCTGACAGGGCCACGCTCTGCATATCAGCTTCACACGTGGGGTGTCGGCCTCTCTGGTTTAGGGGTTTGTTTACGTGTCTGTTCTTCTTCTGTGGGGGGAAAGAAACCTGTCTCATATGCGAGCGTCTCTCAATCAGCCCTTCCCCGGTCCTGGTCCCAGAGTCCTGACCCTCTAAGCCTCCTCAATGTTTGCCTTATGAAGAAAGCTGCGTATTGACAGGAATAGCTGCATTTATATTGCATGCTTTATTTGTTGTTGTTGTGGAGCCCGATGCAACCCGATGTAACATCGGCATAGGCAGGATTTCCCCCAACAGACGCCCTTACTCTTCTCTTCTGTACAAAAGAGATTGCTTGGAATAAAAATGATGTCACGTAAGTCATGTAAGACAGAAATATGGAGATTTTGGCAATATTTAATCTAAATATTGTCATTTTGATGTTTTATTTTCCTTATTGGAAGCGTTGAAGGCACAAAACCCAGAAGCCTTCCACGCTGGTACAGAAATATTTAAATTCCTGAAGCGCGAACCATATGTATCCCATAAACAGTGTGGTCGGAAAATAGGAGGATCGGATCAACCTGCCTCTTAACCATTCGACTCGACAGACTTTAGACCGAATTGCACTCTGACCAGCAGATTCCTGGCAAGTCCCTTGTGATAAACACTTTCTGGGGCCCACTGAGGTGCCCCAAAGCAGGAGAACCCCCAATCCTCTCTCATACTAGAAGCACTGGAAAGCCTCTGCGTTCACAGGAGAGGCCGAGGACGTCTTATCCTGAGACAAGGTGTGTGTTAAGGAAGAGGAGAGCTGCCCGGAGGAAGAGTTCACGGGGGAAACTCACAGAGGGAATAAGTGAACGGAGGTGGAGGAGAGCGAGGAGCAGCTGAGGGGAAGGGGTTCAGAGGACTTTAGTAACTCCACCTGTCGATACCATCACAGGAAAAAAAAAAAGGCAGTTCAGCAGTTAAGAACACAGCTGCCAAGAGAAGATAACCACTTAGGCTTTAAGTTGGAGCGGCCAAGGCGGTATTTCTTGTTGTTATGGACGGAATTAGCAGGAGCTGAGATCGGTGTGGATTCCCAGGTCTCTGGAACAGGAGACATGATATTTGGGATGGTTCAGTAGACTCTGTCCGTCTGTAAGTCAGCATGTCTGTCTGTCGGCGTGTCCGACTGACTGACCGTGTTTTCTTAACCACCACCAACCGACCTGTGTCCGTCTGCCCGCCCATCTGTCTGTCCGCCAATCGGTCTGCCCGCCCATCTGCCGGTCTGTCTGGCTGCCTGTCTGTCTGTCTGTCTGTCTGTCTGTCTGTCTGTCTGTCTGCCTGTCTCTGTAAGTAGTCTTGGATGGAGACGGATCTGCGATTAGCAGTATAAGGCAAAGGACTCGTGGCTGCACGTCTGAAAGAGGCCTTAATGATTCAGGAAAGTCGTTGAGTATGGCTTTTTAATTTGTGTCATTACGTTTAGAAAGATGTCGTGGAAATGAGAGCTTTCTAGCATATGGGATCATCAAACAAGAAGTCCCATTTTTTTTATGAATGATACTGTGGCGGCCCTTTGAGGAGGTAGATAAGTCTTGAAAGCTGTACTTTCTGATTTATTGCAGCTATTGGCGACAGCTCTAATCAAACTGAAAGTGGTACGTTTTTATCACAAGGGCACCCTGGAATGTCTTAGTCTCACAGCACATCGTATCCTGTGTCATATGTGCACATGCGTAGAACGTGTGTATTGATATAGGTTTAATGTGTCTGCAAGTCTGAGTGTGTCTCTTCATATCTAGGAGTGTACGTGTTAGTGGGTATTTGTCTGTGTGTGTGTCTGTGTGCGTTGGCGTGTTTGTGTATTTGTGTTAACGCTGAGTCTTTCTGCACAAATCCTTACACATATGTGATGTGGTTGTGTGTGTTTTCAGTGTGTATTGTGACAAGATAGGGTATGAATCAAGTTCTCTGGACTGATTGTGCTTGGGTTTGTACATGTGTGTGTTTTTGTGTGTGTGTGTGCGTGCGTTACTGCTAATGTGTGTATGCATGTCATGCGTTTTTGTTTGTGTGTGTGTACGTGTGTGTGTGTGTGCATGTGTGTGGCGTACGTTAATGCTTTTGTGTGTGGGTGTGTATTTGTGTGTGTGTGTGTGCGTCTGTGCATGCGTCTGTGTGTGTGGGCGAGCAAGCACTGCGTGTGTGCATGCAGGCGTGTGTGCATGCGTGCTTTATTTTATGTGTGTAGAAGTGTGTGCGTATGTGTTAGTGTGTAGTGTGTGTGTGTGTGTGTGTGTGTGTGTGTGTGTGTGTGTGTGTGTGTGTGTGTGTGTGTGTGTGTGTGTGTGTGTGTGTGTGTGTGTGTGTGTGTGTGTGTGTGTGTGTGTGCAGAACGTGGTTCAGTCAGTATCCTCTGCAGCTGTCAGAGTGTGAGAAGTGGACCAACAAACAGAGAGCTGCTGCCATGTGTGCTGGCTGGGCGAACGGCCGACCGCCATTACACAGATACTGCTGATAGATGGGCAGAGAGAGGGGCCATGAACACACTGCCAGGACCCTCAGAAAGTATGGCCAGGAACACTTTGACTCTGTTGTAATTCTATCACATTTCTTCTTGTTCTTTCTCCCAACGTTTCCCTGTCATCATGTCTTACCTGCTTTTGTGGGTTATTTTACCCAGAATGCAAAGTGTGATATTACCATTCTCGAGTTAGTTTTTATTTCTTTATATATTCGGCAGAAGGTTAACCATGGAAGTAAACATCTATAAAGCAGAGTCAAACAGGAGCAGAGCCTTAGAACATCTCAACAAGAATATTGATTGATGGGTTTTGGAGGATTTCGTTTTTTTCTATGATTTTGCATTGAACACAATGTCTTCCAGCGTGATCAAGCTTTTCCTTAAAACTTCTTCCATGATACGAATGGTACAGTTTATGTTCTTTGAGCTGTGAGATCTTCACCTGATGGATGGCAAGGATATGGTGTCGTCTGGTGACACAGAAAGACTGGACATCGATTGGATGATGAATGATGATGAAAAACATATATGTGTGTTTATATGTGTGTGTGTGTGTGTGTGTGTGTGTGTGTGTGTGTGTGTGTGTGTGTGTGTGTGTGTGTGTGTGTGTGTGTGTGTGTGTGTGTTTGTATATGAATGTGTGTGTGTGTGTGTGTGTGTGTGTGTGTGTGTGTGTGTGTGTGTGTGTGTGTGTGTGTGTGTGTGTGTGTGTGTGTGTGTGTGTGTGTGTGTGTACATGTGCGTTCGTGTGTGTATGTGTGCATGTGTGTGTGTGTGTGTTAGCATAAGTGTGTGAAGGGAATTTCAATGAGTGAAATTAAATGTTTGGATAGCCGGGAAAACCAAAACACCATTTGAGTGCTAATTTGAAACATAAAGGCAGAGAGAAAAGAGTTCTTGGGCCCATTGTTCGGCTCCTAGGCTGTAATTACATTTATCTAAAAGCCATTTCCCATAATTGCATGCAGCATATTCTGCCTAAATATCTATCATAGTTTCCTACAGTCGTCATTCTAGCTATCTTAACTTCTCTTATGTTCTTTTTTTATGTCATTTTCTTAATGCACTAACTGTATGCCACACATTCAATACCCACACTCAAGACACACATTTAATGTACACTTAATAACCCAATGCCCTCCCACCACTACTCCCTCCCTCCCTCCCTCCCTGGAGGGAGGGAAGGAGGGAGGAAGACAAGGTAAGAGAGGGAGGGAGAGAGAGAGAGAAAGGAGTGGGAGAGCGGGAGGGCGAGGGAGAAAGGAGTGGGAGAGCGGGAGGGCGAGAGAAAGCAGAGAGGGGGAGAGAGACAGCGCGTTGAATGTTTTCCTCGTGTTGACATCCTCCAACATCACGTTGGCCTGGAGAAAGAGAGAGAGAGAGAGAGAGAGAGAGAGAGAGAGAGAGAGAGAGAGAGAGAGAGAGAGAGAGAGAGAGATAGAGAGAAAGAGAGAGACAATGAGAAGCTGGTACCCATTACGGGTCATCCTGTCTCCCATCAACGCGGCCTGACGCCAGCTACTCCCTGTCGTAACACACTTAGTACCCATACTGAATACACACGCTTAGGATACACACTTAACACCCACACTTAATACATACTCTTAAGACACACTGAATATCCACACTTAATACACATACTCAAGCCACACACTTTATAAACACACTTAGGACACACACTTAATGCACAAACTCAAGCCACACATTCAATACCCACACTCAAGACACACATTTAATGTACACTTAATAACCCAATGCCCTCCCACCACTACTCCCTCCCTCCCTCCCTCCCTCCCTCCCCTCCCTCCCTCCCTCCCTCCCTCCCTCCCTCCCTCCTGGGATGGAGTGAGGGCATCTCGGCATGGGAGAGAAACACTGGGAAGGAAGGAGGAGGAGAGGAGGGAGGTGAGGAGGAGGAGGAGGAGGGAGGAGAGGGAGGAGAGAAGGAGGAGGAGGGGGGAGGGAGGGAGGCAGAATGCAGGAGGGAGGGAGGAAGACAGGTAAGAGAGGGCAGGCAGACGTAGAGAGGGAGGGAAGGAGGGAGGAAGACAAGGTAAGAGAGGGAGGGAGAGAGAGAGAGAAAGGAGTGGGAGAGCGGGAGGGCGAGAGAGAAAGGAGTGGGAGAGCGGGAGGGCGAGAGAGAGAGAGCGGGAGAGCGGGAGGGCGAGAGAAAGCAGAGCGGGGGAGTAGGGCTGTGCAGTCGGGTCTGAACATCGGTTTGAATCAATCAAGCCCGTGGATCGCTGCTCCAGCGAGCTGTGATCAATAGATGCTCAACACCGCCTCTGCTCTGCACTCGGACACTGGGAATGATGGTGCGAACGCTCTCTCTCCACCCACACACTCCTTCCTCATCTGTTCTCCCCTTCTCTCCCCCCTCCCCTCTCTGTGTCTCTCCTTCTCTCCCTTTTCCTTATGTCTCCCTCCCTCCACTTCTATCCTCCATCTCTCCCTCCCCTCACTCCTTCCTTCTCCTCTCTCCCCCCCTCTCGCCCTGTCTGTCCCACCTTCTCCCCACCCCCTCCCTCTCTCTTTTCAATCACTTCTCCACTCTTCCATTACCATTTTCTTTCTGGTAATGGTCGGCCTCTCCTAAGGCGAAACAGAGGTTCCTTTTCTCGTGGTTTTGTTGACGACGAGTAGGTGCACAGACTCGTTCTTGGTCCGGTGGTTTTCAACAACACAGAAGAGGGGTTGCATATTCAGCTGAGCAAACATCTAACCTCTGAGCCCCGGAGTTGTGTATTGTTATTTTTTCTGTGGCATTTGATAAAGAACATCGTTCTCGGTAATGGCAGAGGAAAAAAATCATCCCAAACAAAGGATGCTTGGATTTCCATAAACAACCGATTGTAATCCAACCTTTTTATCCTACTGAGCACCCATGAGCACCTCAAGAGCATTTCTAGTCTGACCCAGCGCCATTACTTTCTCAAAAGGAAAGAAGAGTACAGATGAACTGAGGCAGAGCAGAACAACACAGAGATGAGGGCCTCGACGCCTCCACAGACTGCAAATGCTTATTTCCTGGGCAGAAAGCGGGAGGACTTCAGTGTGGGATTCAAACGATGGTGGCATCTGATCTGCTGAACAAAGTATTAGACTGATTGACAAGAGCTTCTCAGGCCTTGACACTCATCTCTTCAGATGTATCACATCATGGATATGAAGGCACACACACACACACACACACACACACACACACACACACACACACACACACACACACACACACACACACACACACACACACGCACGCACGCACACGCACTCTCACACGCACACGCACACGCACACGCGCACTCACACACACACACACCCACACACACACCACACACCACACACACACACACACACACACACACACACACACACACACACACACACACACACACACACACACACACACACACACACACACACACACACACACACACACACACACACACACACACACACACAATAACACACACACACACACAGGCAATCGCTCTTCTGTCTCCTTTCAGCTAATCGTAGTGGGAACAGCGGATAATCCCCTTAACCACCAGCAGATGGCAGTGTGGTTATCCTGATGGAGCTTCGCGGGTCCCTCGTGGTCCGAGCTGAGTTTTTGCACTATTCAGGGTTTAACTATGTGTAAAAGTACCCCAGTTCTCAAATGCCTGGCAGCCAACTGAGAGAATAAGAGAAGCGAAAGGGAAAAAAAAATACGTAACAGAAAAATAACAGAAGGAGCCCAAAGAACAGGTTCCCTGGCTCTGAGCCAGCAAATGCAAAAATGCGCACACACGGGCGCAACAACAATAAAAACACGTCGCACCAACGACACACACACTCGGCGACAACAACAGAGTGCATGCCCTCTTCTTAATAGCCAATCTGTGTTCCAATGAACATTTACCCTAATAACTGTAACTGCTCCGTAAATGATGTCACGTGCCTGTCATCGTCTGTAAACCCTGGCAGCCGTCTTACGAGGCGTGCTGCCCTCTGTTTTTACGAGCTGCTCCCCGCAGGAGAGAGAGTGCTCAGCGGGGAGTCACCACTCTGTAGACAGACAGGGAATACAGCTAAAGCCCTGCAGAGCAACGTCAGCGCAGGAGTCAATGTCAGCCAACGCCGCCGTCCAGCCTTCGTTGAAACCGACATCTCTGCTTCTGTTTTCATCCGCTGAAGTGTTTGGCCCCCAAACACGACCCCTGACCCGTGCCACACGGCCAGGTGTAGTCCCCGGCGAGGCCAGACACGGGGTGGGCCCCTAAAAGCTCTCAGCGCCAGAGACAGTCCCCAGAAGCAGGGTACGCCCCCCCTTAGGGCCGCTGCCCCGGGGGGGAGGAGCCGCGGTGAGAGGGTGAAGCAGGACACGCCCCCCCTTAGGGCCGCTGCCCCGGGGGGGAGGAGCCGCGGTGAGAGGGTGAAGCAGGACACGCCCCCCCCTTAGGGCCGCTGCCCCGGGGGGGAGGAGCCGCGGTGAGAGGGTGAAGCAGGACACGCCCCCCCCTTAGGGCCGCTGCCCCGGGGGGGAGGAGCCGCGGTGAGAGGGTGAAGCAGGACTTCATTACGGAGGTAATGAGTGCATTACGGCGGCTGGCCGAGGCAGTGACCGGAGCTCTACCTGCACACTCAC
>OLKM01002529.1:54076-59076 GCA_900291075.1 Melanogrammus aeglefinus
CTTCGTCTTCCCCACCTTCTCCCGATGGTTTCCATGGTGATCGCTGCCTCTTGGCAGAGGGGTCCACAAGGCTTCACCCCAAAAGTTACACAATGCGGAGGAATTATTGTGCGGCTTTAGAATCAGAGGGCTTACTGTGACAATAGGGCAGGGGGCTGGGGTACGATGGGGAGGAGGGGGGAGGGGGGTCCTGTAGACAATATAAAGACCAACATTTCAAAACACTGACAAGAAAGAATATTCCATCTTTTTGGGGTTTGTTGGGAATAGGAACACATCCAGCAGATCAGTGGAAGAGGCCTAAATGGCGGAGAGAAAAACACACAAACAGAATCCGTTCCGGCAGCCTCTAAGTATTCTTTTGATCAGAACGTCAACAGGGCCGGCGTCGTCAAGCGCTGATGTGAAGTTACCTCAAAACGCATACTTCTCGACTACTTAAAATATCACAAACATCCCCGTAATGATGAAAAAGTCCCAAATATTTTCCAGGAGAACTTTCCAGGGAAAAATAACAAATACGAAAAGCAGTCCAATAATGAGGCAGCCTCACTGACGCCGTTCATTATTAATTGAGAGTCCTTTTTTTTTTTGGTAACCGCCTCCTCCTCAAAAGTCCTCTCAATAATTGATCACCAGCGAGACCCGTGTCAGGCGGTCTGCTTGGACACCTCATGAATATCAAATAATCATGCAAAACAAAAGTGGTACACATCATTAAGCACACCGCATCTGAGGTGCTCAGCAAGTCGTCTGTTGAAACAGGAGAGAGGAGCGCAGGATGTGAAAGAGGTTTGTTCTAGGTAGATCTCCTGTGCCGCGACTTCAATGGCCGCCCCTCCGGTTTGATCCGGTGTCGCCGTCCCGATGAAGATCCTTGACACTTAGAAGAGCAGCCGCTGCTTAGCATATAACCGCGGGTTTGTGAGCGCGCCGTCGGAGAGGCCTTTAATGAGGATCCTCCGTCACTTATTATCAAAAACAGCGTTGGCCATTAGTTCACAGAATCACATACAAGGCACGAGTTTGCTTTGCTTTACCGCAAATCCGTTTGGATTCCTCTTCAAAGCTTTGGTTGATTAGTCCGGGGAGATGAGAGGGTGGGCATGAGATGGACCAGGATGATGCTGACCACACATTCTGTAGCAGGCCTGCGCGGAGCTCTGACATGGTGGGGAGATTCTGCATTCAATGAGCGCAGTCCGGTGAATTATACTTATTTACAATGATATAATACAATCTAATTGTGGGCATTTATTGGAGGTGCTTTTCGCTAATATTTGTTGAAATCTCTTTAAATACTAAAAGCATTCGATGAATGAAATAAGTATAGAAAATACAATTATTTTAAAATATGTATATATACTGTGTTTGCAGCGGTTGCAGGCCGGTAATAAGTCCGTCCAACCATTTCATTAAGTCCGGTTGAACTGAATGGATGGCCTGTGTGTGTTCCTACCTGGCTTCTAATAGCCTCGCTTTAACAAAGACAAGATCTCATAAACACAGGGACCTCAGTGTCACGAAAGCACTGAAGCACCGATGGGAATTCAACAGCTGATTTTGTATTTCTGATCTTTGGTTTCACCCACTGAATTGCTGCTGTTAGTTTTATCCCAACGCTAACCATGAATTAAAACAGCCGATTCTATTCCAGAAATTCACTAGCACGTCCTGCATTCAGACTATTAGCAGCTAGCAGGTTGGGTGTCAGCCCTTGGATCAACTTAGTCCTATGAGGGTAAAACTTCCATATTTTGCCGTTGCATTGTATACAAAACGGTACAATTCCGAGCCCCCTTAAATGGTAAATAGACTGGATTTATATAGCGCTTTTTCTGTAACCAAAGTGCTTTATAATATTGCCTCTCAATCAACCATTCATACACACATTCGCACACCCACGGCAGAGTCAGCCATGACAAGGCGACAGCCGGCTCGTCGGGAGCAGTTAGGGTGAGAAGTCTTGCTCAGGGACACTTTGACCAGGAGGAGCCGGGGATCGAACTAGCAACCTTGTTGTACCAGCCAACCCGCTCTACTTCCTGAGCTACTGCCGCCCTTAACACACACACACACACACACACACACACACACACACACACACACACACACACACACACACACACACACACACACACACACACACACACACACACACACACACACACACACACACAAAAAAAATATCACACATCCATTCAAACACAGTTCAGGTCTTCGTTTGTTCTGGTGTCCCTCAAGGCACTATGACTGGCAATGTTGAATTTCCTCACAATTGAGTTAAATTGTTCTATAACCTTCATCCAGGGTATGGAAGACCCTCACTACAGACGGAGTGTTCACAGAACCTTGTGTTCATGTGTGTTCCCCGTGGCTCATACAAACATGTTGGAGATGACATTTCATCTTATATTTTATTTTAATTTTATTTTTTCGTTGGTGTATGTATGTGTGTGTGTAGTGTGTGTGTGTGTGTGTGTGTTTGTGTGTGTGTGTGATGTATGCATATGGGTTTTTTAATGTATGTGTTTGTGTATATGTATGAGTGTATGTTTATGTGTGTTTGATGTATGTCTGTATGCTTTTGTGATGTGTGTGTGTGTGTGTGTGTGTGTGTGTGTGTGTGTGTGTATGTGTGTGTGTGTGTGTGTCTGTGTGTGTGTGTGTATGTGTGCCTAAGAGATAATACATCAATGGGTTTGTGCATCCTTTCATTGGCTCCTTCCTCGCGCTCTCTCTCCGCTCTGACCCTGTGACTGTATCTCCTTCTATTAGCATGCTAGACGCTCTGCGGGCCAGGGCTATTATGATGCTCAGCCAGAGGACACAGGAGCTGAACTCAATGCTACGACAGCAGGCCTAAACATCAGCCCCATGAGCCAACATCCTCTCTGTTGTGATGGATCATATTAGTTTCCCTTTAATACGCAATCTGAAAAAAAAAGGTGCATCTAATCAATGCATTATTCAGCCCCTCCTTGAAGCAGAGAACAACAGCGTGCGCTGGAACCAGTCCGCCCTGCAGCCCGTCATGGAGGGTCTGCTGGTATGTTCCTCTCGTGGAGAACACACGCTCGCCCCTGAGACGCCCGGAGATGGAGCATCATGCGCGATACAATGGCTTAAGAAGAGCTCGCTCAGCACAACCAGAGCAGAACTGGGAGCGGCTGGCGAGCAGGAATAAGTGCCCAAAATGGGATTTGGATCATCCGTGTGGCCCGGTGCTCCATCATGCGTGGAGCATGTAGGTGGAAGTAAAGCGCCAAGCGTAGAGCCTAGGAGAGAGGGATTCACTACGCTGGCTCTGAGGAATGCCTGGATTGGAGTAGGGTGACGGAGAACGGGAATAAACACCTCTCTCACCTCTCTGGTCAATAAACTTGTTTTAGTTCCATTCATCATTCTTCTTCTTAGTTTGTGTATTCCTTCCTTCCCTCCTTGTTTCTCTTGTTCCTTTCTTCTCCTCGCTCCCTTTCTCTTTCATTGCTTGCTCCATCCATCCTTTCCTTCTGTCCTCCCTTCCTCCCATCCTTCTGCCATTCCAATCTTTTACATTTTTTATTTGTTTTTGTTGATGTGTGCATCTTCTCTCTCTCTCTCTCTCTCTCCCTCTGCTTCCCTCTCTCTCTCTCTCTCTCTCTCTCTCTCTCTCTCTCTCTCTCTCTCTCTCTCTCTCTCTCTCTCTCTCTCTCTCTCTCTCTCTCTCTCTCTCCCTCCTCTCCTCTCTCTCTCTCTCTCTCTCCCCTCTCTCTCTCTCTCTCTCTCTCTCTCTCCCTCTCTCTCTCTCTCTCTCTCTCTCTCTCTCTCTCTCTCTCTCTCTCTCTCTCTCTCTCTCTCTCTCTCTCTCCCCCTCCCTCCCTCCTCTACCGCTCTAACACCAGGGTACGTCCACCTCTCTTACCCTGGGGAGCGGGGAGCTTGTACCGCTTGGGGACGAGGTTCCCGGACACTGCGTTACGGTCTTGCTCTGGCCTCGGCCTCCGACCGCCAAGGAAACCGCAGAGTTCTAAGTTCTGTCTGAACCCGAGGTAGTTTGTGTTAGTCTGAACTTACACAACACAAGGGACAAATCATTCCTCTCCGTGACCTTACCGATCGATCTCCGTGCTCTACTTCCTCTTTGCAATATGTCGTCTGTCTTGCTCTCTCTCTCTCACACACACACACACACACACACACACACACACACAGACATACATACATCACACACACACACACACACACACACACACACACACACACACACACACACACACACACACACACACACACACACACACACACACACACACACACACACCCTGGTAGATTTCCCTTAACAGAGGTAGCGTTTCATCATCAGGAGGTCCAAGGCCAGGCTTTGAGCCTCCATACGCTCCCTAGGATTTACCTCATGTTGCAGGGATAGAAACCGAGTACAGGGCGAGGGGGGCTCCTCTGAGACCTCCCCCCCCTCGCCGGGGGTCACCCAGAGGAGCAGCTAATCATGCTAAGACATAGACAGAGAAAATGGATAGAAAAAGACCCTGCATGTTTAAACAACCTTCCAGCCCCCTCCCACACACACAAGCCCTTCCACACAAAATCAATGCACACACAACGCCACACACACCCAGACATACACACAACTTCACAGACACACTCGCACACGTCATTACACACCCAGAGTGTGCAATGCTTTGGTATCCTTGGTATATTTGGGGAAATTGACTGGTGATGAAATATTAAAATATATTCCAAAAACTGTGGTAGATGATGATGTGTGTATGTGTGTGTGTCGAGAGTGTAGATCAAGTGAAAATGTTCTGTGTGTGCGCGTGCGCGGGAAGAGCAGGCCAAAACGTTGTGTTTGTTCCTCGAGAAATAGTAAAATTAGCCTTAGACGTGAATACTCTGTTCCTGCATACACACACACTCCCATTCACCCTCTCTCTCTGTCTCTCTCACACGCACACAGACACACACCACCTGTGATGTAAGGAAAGAAATGAACCGCG
>OLKM01002530.1:0-65159 GCA_900291075.1 Melanogrammus aeglefinus
CAACTGCTCTTTGTGACGAATTGCGTATGCCATTCCTGGTCTCCTGGATGGTATCGAAACAAACCTGTAACGTGGTATGACTTTAACATATCGTCACCCTCTCCCTTTAAAACCGAACGTGTCGCCGGCGACACATTTGCGCATGCATACTTTGGATTACCGTAGTAACTACAGGGTTTGCGCTATCGAAAAGATTTCAACGGTTTCTGAAAGCTGAGAGGTTGCTCTTTCCAGCCAATCTGGTGTTATTACGGTAATTTCATTTCCGCCTCCGCCTGAAGCCCGCGAAAAGCCGGAAGACAAAGAGACAACGGAGCGGATAAATAGAGCGGATAAATAGAGCAGATAAACAGTGAATAAACCAAATGGTTCTTGAAATAAACAGCGGTGAACAGCATTTCCAAGCATTATGTCAGCATTATGTCAGCAAGACGATCCTCCCGAGTGATAAGACCACCATCAAGATTTACTGTTGGATTTGAAAACGAAGAAGGAGCAACTTCTTGCGAAGAAAGGCAATGTGGTGTTTGGGGATATTTTTGTGACTGTCTGATCTATCTGTAGATCAAACCGTTACTAATGGATGAAAAACAGTATGCTATAAGATATATAACATCTAAGATATATAAGGTAGTTTTCAGGCTACTGGGTTATGTACCCCTAGTTCAACCCCAGGAAGATCTCACTCCAGTGTGGTGCTTATGTGTAAAAGTATGCGTAAAACATAAATGTGCGTATTCTTTGTTAGTTTGATGACTTATTTAGAATAGTGTAACGTTACCAAGTCTTGTTTGTATGTATATGTTTGTACAATGTATGATGCCTTGTTTATATTTTACAGTGTGGTGGAGGAGGAGTCCACAAGAGTCCTTCAGGGACCTAGAGTGAGGAGCAATGGGGATGCTGGAGGTTCTGGTGATGCTGTTAGGGACCGAAGCCGCTAGCTAACCTGCACATGAGTGACCCAGCTAAAAGTGAAGAAAATGATAAGAAAAAGGGCACAGAGGATTATGACCACCTCCATCGAGAGTCAGACCTCTGGATGGAAATGAATTCAAACTAAACTGCAAACCGGAAAACAAGGAGATGGCCCACGGACTGTTTTCCAGCAGTAGACATTGCTGTGACCAACTCCTTCATCATTCACAAGGAGTGTGCCAGCCTGCAGCAGGAGGGACCAATGACCCGTCAACGCTTCCAGGAGGAGCTTTCTGCACACCTCCTTGGAGTTGACCGGAGAAATGGCCCTCAGAAGACGAGTTATAAACATCTGCCTGTTCCTACAACCAGCGAACAGACAAAAGCTCAGACAGCCAGCTTGGGGCGACGGCGCTGCAAACTCTGCCAGAGGACCATTGCCTGGCAGGGTGTGGACTGTAGTGGGACCTGTGTCTGCAGCCAGACAGGAACTGTCATCGGCAGTACCATCAAGGCCTCTAAATTGAAATAGTGGAGAATTAGCCAAAAAACGCCTGTACATAGTTCCCATAATATGGCCTGTTTTTGTAAATCTTAGAGACCATGAATAAAAATTGTTATTGTAAATAGTTGTATAATCTTCAAACTTTCAAATGAACTTGCAAAATCTGTTATTCATGTACAATTGCTGTGTTTTTCTTCACTAAACCTCTAAAATCTAAATCCGTTTTTGTGTTTTTCTTAATTTGAAAATGCTATTTCACTCTTATAACATGCAGTAAATTGTTCACAACTGCCAGATATTTAAAGTTCCAGGTATTCTGAAAAAATGGGCAAAAGCAATTACTCACAGGACATTTTCTGACCTTTTTATAGTCGAAATAAGCAAAAGATTCCAGGCAGTCATTTTGAGGCCTCGGTGTTAAAGGGGCCTAAGTCACCTTTTTGCCAAAATGATTTTCTTGCCTAAATCAGCTCTTTGTGATGCTAGCCACCTCTGGTAAAATCCCCAACATCCTCAGTTGAACAGATCATGTGATCCTACCCGTTTAGTGTAATGGCCTATGTCAAGAGTGTGAATTAGGCCAATTTATTTTGCCTAAGTCACTAGACAAGAGTGACTTAGGCAATTTTATGAGCGTTTCAAGATGGCGGCCACTTCCAAAAAAAAGAAAGTCTACCAAGCTAGTGAAGTTATTGCCATGATGCAGGACTCGTTCCATACTGGTAAGTGATAAGGTTTACTATAATAAAGGCTAGGCTATGAATGTTGCATGGTTATTAAGTCTTTTAGTTAGCATTTGAGTCAGCATTTTAGTAAACAGTAGGGCTAAGTTTAAAAAAAACAAACAAAACGAGTTTATTTTAATGCTAAGTTGATGCTTATAAAGCATTAATTAAAACATTGATTAATGCTATTATTAGAGCAATTAAATAACCATTAATTAATGCACCCTTATTGTAAAAGTGTTACCTAAAATATATTACAACAAAACCAACACACCATCTCCTCTTTTGGTAGGAGATGATGAACTTGATTCTTCTGACACTGATCAGGCCCCATCCAATGAATATGAAAATGAGACCGTCATTGAGATGGAGGAAAATGCACCAGGCCAAGACTCCTTTTCAGACTCCTTTTCCCTTTTCACTCCCATTGATGATGCTGAAGATGTCGAGCAGACACGTCCACATCTTGAAGAAGACTCATCTGCTGATGATGATATTGGCGATCCAGACTATAAACCATCCTGTAATGAGTCCTCTGCCCCTGAAAATGAAAACAGCCTAACAACAAATACTGTCTAAAGGAAACGAAATAAAACGCCTCCAGGTCCAGGAACATGGAAGCAAAAATGAATCCAAAGGAGAAACGTCTCAAAAGGAATGCCATACAACCTCAAAAGGTGGCAAAAAGAAACGAAGTGCAAAGGCTATGGGTCCTTCCTGTAACTCGAAGTTTCTGTCAAAAAAATCCCAACTCGAGGCTGCCAAACCCATTACAGAGAAGAGCAGCGGCAGTGGATATTTCAAGAAAGTTTGGTCAATGAACACCTGGAAAGAACGTCAGTTATACATCACTGCTTTGGTCAACAAAGGTGACACATAAAGCAAAGGGAAGTTGCTGAGGGATCCCCGACGCAGGTATATCATTTTCCTACCAACTGAAACTTCAGGATGGAAGCAGTTGTAAGGTGTGCAAGGTCACTCTTTTTCTCTACAATTGGTCTGTCCCTGAAGAACACCATTACACACTGGTGCTGAACGAAGACACCATCGACCACGGACGATCAAGCAGCAGCAGCCCCGCCATCTTAAAATACGGACCTAAGAGTGGTAAGCATGCAAAGCTGGGAAACTTCGTTGTCACAGATGTTCCTCTTAAGGACTGTGTTGAAGGACCTGCCCACTGTTGATTCCACCACTACTGCAGAAAGCACAGCAACTACTACAAAAACAAGAGGTTCCTTCACCCAGGCACAACCATCTCCCAACTACATAGGGAATATGAACAGGCGGCTGCAACTGTTGAAGTGAGGGCAGTTGGGATTCGACATTTCACAGATGTGTTCCATGAAGAAAACTATTCCGTATTCATCCTGCGAAAAGATCAGTGTGATGTTTGTGTTTCATTCAAGCATGGGAATATCACTAAGGTTGAGTATGATGCACATGTTGCCAAGAAAGATGAAGCGAGGCAAGAGAAATCCCGCGACAAGGATTCTGCAAACAATGAGAAGTCCGTTTGGACAATGGACTTGCAAGCCGTGTGCTGCTGCGTCTCCAAGAACCCAAGCCAGCAGCATGTATTAACAAAACGAAACTGCAGATCCATAACTTT
Organism: Melanogrammus aeglefinus; assembly: GCA_900291075.1. Taxonomy (NCBI): domain Eukaryota; kingdom Metazoa; phylum Chordata; class Actinopteri; order Gadiformes; family Gadidae; genus Melanogrammus; species Melanogrammus aeglefinus. The sequence continues at coordinate 3,761 of OLKM01002530.1, forward strand.
ACCCTCCTTCAACTCGGAATCAAAGGAAGGCTACTGCTATACTTGGGACGAATCAAGGGATGGTGCCTGAAAAGCGCGAGGTTTTCGCACATCTACAATATCGCCATTTTGAGAAGGTGTGATCAAAGACCATCCAGAAATCAAGCAATCAGAGGATCAATAGCGATGGAGTGATGGCTGTGGTTATCAGAACAAGAAAAATGCCAACTGTGGCAAATGCATACTCTGAGCTTGCAGGCACAGGGAAACACGGGTACTTAATAACACAGAAGTACCTTGTTGCAGGGCACACACACAAATGGAGTTGTGACAGCATGCATGCATAGTACCATTGAACGCAAAAATGGTTGTGGATATCTTCACCTACAGAGACTATGTAATCATACTCCAGACTGCATGAATCAGACCATCACCCTACCATGTGAAGGTGCTCAAGCATGATGAATTCCTGAGTATGAATGATTCTTACTTCTTGAGCATCAGACCAGGCAAGAAAGCTGGAGATCCGACTGTGCATGAATTTGCGGCTCTTCAGTTTAGCAGCGATGGCAAGGTCCATTTCAAGCTATCCTTTTCAGAAGAACACTGCATGGGAAGCACTGCCACAAGAGGATACAGGTGCCAAAAGAGCCGAATGGCATGGATAAAGAGTATTTCCATGTGCCTCTGCCAATCAAGGAGAAGAAAATTCCAGGACCTTCAGTCAATGGAAACATGTCATGCCGATCGAGTGTCATCCTTCTAAGACAATTTGCCTCATCAATAGGTCATCAGTCAAATAATAAGTGAGATATAACCCAGCTCAGATAAGCTGGAGGGAGAAGTGAGGAGATGCACATTGCCTTCTCAGCGTTTTGGTAAAGTATTAACGTTAAGTTATATTATTATAATTATATTATATTCATTATTATTATATTTATATATAGTTTGCTTATATGAATGTGCTATAGTTGTGTTGACACAACAGATTGAAATAAATCTATGTATATCTATATCACAGAGGAAAGTTTCCTGCACATTTGTTTGGTTTAGCTAAGAGTTATTACAGTTGTGACGTTTGAGTTTGCTTACTGAAATTAAAGTGCCATTCCACAGCCAAACTTCCCTCTGTCTCCTCTGAGTCTATGTGTGCTCCACTAGCATATTCAAATGTTTGTGTGGCATAGGCCTACCCTTCCTCATGGTCTGTTACAGTAGTGGGGGAAAAAAAGAAATGCACTGTTTTTGCCTACTTATTCCAGAATTAATTCGGCCTAAGTCAGGTTTTCAAAAATTTAGTAAATCACAAAGGCATGTTCATAAATTGGCGTAAGTCATCTTATCCTCTTATGTTACACAATTGACTGACATCATTATTTATATATCAATAGTAATCTATTGTCATAACCTTTGTGTTTGAAATGATTCATAAATATCATATACTCTATATATGGTTCAGTTTTTTCTGTTTTCTGAACAACTTGAAAATATGACTTAGGCCATTACTTTAAGAGGGTGACGATATATGAAATGTAACAATAAAATATGCCCATGCATTTGGAATCAGGTGGTGAATGTACATACTTATTGCCTCAAATACCCAAGATCATAATCATAACATATAGGCTTATCACTTGTTTTTAAGATATTTTTTGATTATTTTATGGGAGATAATTGGTGTGAAAGACCAATATTGACATTACAAACAAATTAGAAGTACAATGGTGTTGGTAGGTTGAAATTCCTGCAAGCTATTTCAAAATAAAATGGGAAAATATTAATAAATAATGTTCAATGAATACTAATTGTTTTCGGAATATTTTTACTAGGTTTTATGGCAGATAATGGGTGTGAGAGATCGATATCGGTCTTAGAAACAGATGACAAGTAGAATGGTGTTGGCAGGATGACATTCCAGAGAGCTATTTCAAAATAAAAGTGAGAAATAGTCCTAAAATATGCTCAATGATTACTAATTGTTTTTGGAATATTTTACATGATTTCATGTGAGATAATGGGTGGAAAGATCAATACCAACGTTACAAACAGATGACAAGTAGAATGGTGTTGGTAGGTTGACATTCCAGAGAGCTATTTCAAAATAAAAGTGAGAAATAGTCCTAAAATATGCTCAATGATTACTAATTGTTTCTGGAATACTTTTACTAGATTTTATGGCAGATAATGGATGTGAGATCAATATCGGTCTTAAAAACAGATGACAAGTAGAATGGTGTGGGCAGGATGACATTCCAGAGAGCTATTTCAAAATAAAAGTGAGAAATAGTCCTAAAATATGCTCAATGATTACTAATTGTTTTTGGAATATTTTACATGATTGTATGTGAGATAATGGGTGTGAAAGATCAATACCAACGTTACAAAAAGATGACAAGTAGAATGGTGTTGGTAGGTTGAAATTCCTGTGAGCTATTTCAAAATAAAACCGGGAAATATTCATAAATAACATTCAATGAATACTGATTGTTTCTAAGATATTTTTACATGATTCTATGGGAGGTAATGGTTGTGAAAGATCAATATTGACATTACAAACAAATGAGAAAGTAGAATGGTGTTGGTAGGTTGAAATTCCTGTGAGCTATTTCAAAGTAAAAACCGGGAAATATTCATAAATTAACATCCAATGAATACTGATTGTTTCTGGAATATTTTACATGATTTCATGTGACATAATGGGTGTGAAAGATCAATACCAACGGACAAGTAGATGTTGGTAGGTTGACATTCCAGAGAGCTATTTCAAAATAAAAGTGAGAAATAGTCCTAAAATATGCTCAATGATTACTAATTGTTTTTGGAATATTTTTACATGATTTCATGGCAGATAATGTGTGTGAAAGATCAATATGGACCTTACAAACAGATGACAAGTAGAATGGTGTTGGTAGGTTGAAATTCCTGTGAGCTATTTCAAAATAAAACCGGGAAATATTCATAAATAACATTCAATGAATACTGATTGTTTCTAAGATATTTTTACATGATTCTATGGGAGGTAATGGTTGTGAAAGATCAATATTGACATTACAAACAAATGAGAAGTAGAATGGTGTTGGTAGGTTGAAATTCCTGTGAGCTATTTCAAAGTAAAACCGGGAAATATTCATAAATAACATCCAATGAATACTGATTGTTTCTGGAATATTTTACATGATTTCATGTGACATAATGGGTGTGAAAGATCAATACCAACGGACAAGTAGATGTTGGTAGGTTGACATTCCAGAGAGCTATTTCAAAATAAAAGTGAGAAATAGTCCTAAAATATGCTCAATGATTACTAATTGTTTTTGGAATATTTTTACATGATTTCAGGGCAGATAATGTGTGTGAAAGATCAATATGGACCTTACAAACAGATGAGAAGTTAATGGGGTTGGTAGGTTGAAATTCCTGCAAGCTATTTCAAAATAAAATGGAGAAACATTTCTAAAATATGCTCAATGATTACTAATTGTTTCTGGAATATTTTTACTAGATTTTATGGCAGATAATGAGTGTGAGAGATCAATATCGGTCTTAAAAACAGATGACAAGTAGAATGGTGCTGGCAGGATGACATTCCAGAGAGCTATTTCAAAATAAAACCGAGAAATAGGAATAACTAATGTTGACTGAACACTTGTCCTTTCTGGGGTATTTTAAAATGCTTTTTTCTGTGAGATAATGGTTGTGAAAGATATATACTAAGCTTAAAAGCAGCCAGTATGTGTGTGTTGTTATTACTGTCGCGACTTGACTCAGGGACAAGGACTCAGAAGCAAAACTCAGAAGACGGCAGTATGTTTAAACCAAAACGCTTTACTAGAAAAAGGTAACAAAAAACGCTCTCATGGAGGATACAAAACTATAACCAAAAGGTGCTCGCTTAGGAGTATACAAAACAGTTAATAATACAGTAGTAGTGTCTGCAAGTGTCCGAAAACGAACAAATCCTGAGGCTTGACAATACGCTAGGGAACGCAAGACAAACTGACATTAGACAAAGGAAAACAAGGGCTATTTATACATGAGGGAGGGGAACACAGGTGAGATGAATCAGAGACCGGGGAGGCAATCGCAGTTGAGAAAGTCAAGTGCCTGAAACGAGAGGGAAAAGGGAACTACAAAATAAAACAGGAAGTGAATGACATGAGTGGTATTAACTTGGCTCAACAGAATTAACAAACTTTGCGTAACATGACAGTACCCCCCTTTCTAAGGACGGCTCCTGACGGCCCAGGCACCTGAAGATATTGCCTGTCAAAGTCCTCTATTAAGGATCGATCCACCACGAAACTGGATGGGATCCAAGACCTCTCCTCTGGGCCATAACCCTCCCAATCCACCAGGAACTGCCTCCCTCGTCCTCTCTTACGGACAGCCAAAAGCCTTTTGACAGTGTATGTTGGACCGCCATCCACAATCTGGGGTGGGGGTGGGGGCTTGGAGGCAGGAACCAAGGTGCTCTCGGTGAGTGGTTTGACCTTGCTGACATGGAATGTGGGATGTACTTTCAGAGACCTGGGGAGTTTTAACCTCACAGACACAGGATTAACCACATTGGACACTGGGAATGGACCAATAAACTTGGGAGCTAGCTTACGTGACATGACATGGAGAGGCAAGTCCTTGGTGGCCAGCCAGACTTTCTGACCTGGCCTGTAGCATGGAGCAGGCCGACGTTGCCGATCTGCAACACTCTTCATCCTTGTGGCGCTGCGCAGCAGGACCCTGCGAGCCGCAGCCCAGATGCGGTGGCAGCGACGTACCATGGCATGGGCAGAGGGGACTGTGACCTCACCCTCTGTCTCTTGAAACAACGGAGGCTGATATCCATAAGCACACTGAAAGGGTGAGAGCCCGGTAGCAGAGGTAGGAAGTGTGTTGTGGGCATATTCTACCCATGTGAGGTGCTTACTCCAGGAGGCCTGGTTCTGTGAGACTAAGCAGCGGAGGCAGGTCTCCAGCTCCTGGTTAAGCCTCTCAGTCTGACCATTAGACTGAGGATGATAACCGGAAGTGAGACTGACGGTGGCACCTAGGAGATGGCAGAACTCCTTCCAAAACTTGGAAATAAACTGCGGTCCACGATCCGATACAATGTCTCTGGGGAACCCATGGAGCCTGAAAACATTGTTCATCATAACGTCTGCTGTTTCTTTGGCTGAGGGGAGCTTGGGTAGAGCAATGAAATGAGCCATTTTAGAAAACCTGTCTACCACCGTCAGCACAGTGGTGTTACCTTCCGAGTAGGGGAGACCGGTGACGAAGTCCATGGATATATCTGACCAGGGGCGGTGTGGGACAGGGAGAGGCTGAAGCAGTCCCATCGGTGCTCTGGAAGAGAATTTGTTTTGTGCACAGATCGGACAAGCCCCCACGTACTCCTTGACTGCTCTTTCCATGGCCGGCCACCAGAACCTCTGCTTAATGAAAAACACAGTTCTTCTTACCCCTGGATGACAGGTGAGCACCGACGTGTGAGCCCAGTGGATAACCTGTGGACGGAGGGACACTGGGACAAACAACCGGTCTTGAGGACAACCACTAGGTGCCGGGCTCACCCCATTAGCACTCTTCACCTCTGATTCTATTTGCCATGAAACTCCTCCTACCACACTGTTAAGTGGTAGGATATGTTCAGGTTCCTTGGCAGCAGGCTCAGGATCATACAGACGGGACAGAGCGTCAGGCTTGGTATTTTGGGACCCAGGTCTGTAAGAAAGTGAGAAGTTAAAGCGATTGAAAAAGAGGGACCACCTGGCCTGGCGAGAGTTAAGTCTCTTGGCATTCCTTAAGTACTCAAGATTTTTATGGTCCGTCCAGACCAAAAAAGGCTGCTCCGCCCCCTCCAACCAGTGCCTCCATTCCTCTAATGCAACTTTGACTGCTAAAAGTTCCTTGTTGCCTATGTCGTAGTTCTTCTCAGCTGGAGTCAATTTACGTGAGAAGAAGGCACAAGGGTGGAGTTTGTTGTCCTTGGCCGACTTCTGTGACAGAATGGCTCCAATGCCGACATTTGAGGCATCCACCTCCACCACAAACTGCCGTCGCGGGTCTGGAACCGTGAGTATGGGAGCCGTGGTGAACCTTTCCTTCAGCTGTTGGAAGGCTCGCTCCGCCTGAGGATTCCACACAAACGGAACCTTGGAAGAGGTGAGAGCATGCAAAGGGGACGCAATGGCACCGAAATTTCGAACAAACCTCCGGTAAAAGTTAGCGAACCCTAAGAACTGTTTGCAACTTTTTGCAAGCTGGTTGGAGTAGGCCAATTGACCACAGCACTGACCTTGCTAGGGTCCATCTGGACCTTATTCTCTGAGATGATGAACCCTAGGAATGAGGTAGTGTTCACATGAAATTCGCATTTCTCAGCTTTCACAAACAATTGATTTTCCAGAAGCTTCTGGAGGACCTGTCGGACGTGCTGGACATGAGCCTCTTCATCAGGGGAAAATATCAAAATGTCATCCATATATACAAAAACAAATCTGTTCAAATAATCTCTAAGCACATCATTTACAAAAGCTTGGAAGACACCAGGTGCATTAGTTAAGCCGAAAGGCATCACAAGATACTCATAATGTCCATGAGGTGTGTTGAAACCTGTTTTCCATTCGTCCCCCTCCCTGATTCGAACCAAATGGTAAGCATTACGGAGATCTAGCTTAGTGAATATTTTGGCGTCCTGTAAAAGTTCAAAAGCAGAGGAGATGAGTGGGAGGGGGTACCTGTTTTTAACCGTGATTTCATTCAATGGAGCATAGTCGATACAGGGCCTGAGAGACCCATCTTTCTTCCCTACAAAGAAGAATCCGGCTCCCGCCGGTGAGGAGGAAGGCCGAATCAACCCAGCCTTCACCGAGGATTTGATGTATTCAGTCATGGCCTCCTTCTCAGGACCTGAAAGAGAGTACAGTCTGCCCTTGGGGATGGGAGCCCCCGGGGACAAGTCTATGGCACAGTCATAGGGCCTATGTGGGGGAAGTGATGTGGCCTTAGCCTTGTTGAACGCCTCTTTAAGATCAAGATAACATGGCGGCACCTTGGCGAAATCTGGGAAGTCAGAGTCACAATCATGCTCGATTGGTTCGGTCTTGGTCTGGACATGATTGACAGTTAGACTAGTGTCGGTCTCGTGAACCTGGTCTACCTTACCAGTATTGTCTCTAAAACACAACTCGCGGCAACCTAATCCCCACTCCTTGATCCTGCCCGATCTCCAGTCTATATGGGGGTTATGTCTGGTCAGCCATGGGAAGCCTAATATGAGTGGGTACAGTGCTGAGTTGAACAAATGGAACCTTATGTCTTCTGTGTGTTTATCGGCGAACGTAAGTGTGATGGGTTCTGTGACATTGAATAAGATTTTACCATCTAGAGCCCTGGCTGTGATGGGTCGAGGCAAGATCTCAGTCTTAATGCTAAGCCTTTTAACCATACCCCAGTCCAAGAGATCTACATCCGCTCCAGAGTCTACCAGCACCTTCCGAGTGAGAGTCTTGTAATGAGCAGATACCTGGACTTGAGTCAGGGGACGAGAAGGGAGTTGAAGACAGGGGGTCGGCTCGCCAGCGCTCTCCTCCTCACCGGCGAGCCTGCCCTTTTGCTGGGCATGATGACCACTGATGGTCTGGTTGGCCACAGTAGAAGCAGCAACCCTCATGTTTACGACGCTGTCGCTCCTCGGGTGTGACCTTAGCCCTGCCCAACTGCATGGGCTCCTCAGGAACCTTAGTGAGCGCTGGTCTCCCCGGAGAAGGTTGAGGCTGGAGCTGTGGCGTCCAGGCCGTCCTGGGAAAGGGAGCAGAAGTGCGCAGTCTTTCTCTGCGCCTCTCTTGAAGACGGTTGTCTATGCGAGTGGCCATGGAGATTATTATATCCAGATCGGTGGGAAGCTCTAGGGGCGCCAACTGGTCTTTGATGGAGTCTGTGAGTCCATTCATGAAGGCATCAATTAAGGCAGGGTCGTTCCACCCACTGTCTGCAGCCAAAGTCCTGAATTCAATGGCATAGTCTGTGACTGGCCGATTGTGCTGTTTAATTTGCATTAGCACCCTGGACGCCTCCCTAGCTGGGGAGGAGTGATCAAAAACTCGGCTCATGGTGTCAGTGAACCTGGAGAGTGTTTGGCAAACAATTGAGTCTCTGGACCATTCTGCCGTGGCCCATGCTGCCGCTCTACCCGTCAAATGGGACATAACAAAAGCTATTCTAGCCTGGTCGGACACAAATGCAGCTGGGTTGTGTTTAAAATGTAAGTCACAGAGCACCAAAAATGGCCTACAGTCCCCTGAGTCTCCGGAAAACTTATCTGGAGCAGCCAGCCGAAGTCCAGTAGACGGGAACCGGGCATGGTCCAAAGCAGCAGTGTTCTCGGAAGCAGGCGTAGGCGTCATGGCAGGGAGTGAAGCTGAGGGATCAGCCTTAAACGTGTCCAATGAGAAAAACTGAGTTGATCTGTTCAGGAGGTTTACTTGTTCGGTGACAGAAGACTGGAAATTCCCCTGTTGCTCGGTGAGAACCCGCAGTCCTTGGTTAATGAAGGACAGGTGTTGCTCGTGCTCATGTAGACGAGCATCCTGGGCTCGCATGGCTAGCTTCACCACTTCCGAGTCTGCTGAGTCCATATTTATGGTCAGTTCGTTCTGTCGCGACTTGACTCAGGGACAAGGACTCAGAAGCAAAACTCAGAAGACGGCAGTATGTTTAAACCAAAACGCTTTACTAGAAAAAGGTAACAAAAAACGCTCTCATGGAGGATACAAAACTATAACCAAAAGGTGCTCGCTTAGGAGTATACAAAACAGTTAAATACAGTAGTGTCTGCAAGTGTCGAAAACGAACAAATCCTGAGGCTTGACAATACGCTAGGGACGCAAGACGAACTGACATTAGACAAAGGAAAACAAGGGCTATTTATACATGAGGGAGGGGAACACAGGTGAGATGAATCAGAGACCGGGGAGGCAATCGCAGTTGAGAAAGTCAAGTGCCTGAAACGAGAGGGAAAAGGGAACTACAAAATAAAACAGGAAGTGAATGACATGAGTGGTATTAACTTGGCTCAACAGAATTAACAAACTTTGCGTGACATGACAATTACTTTTGATTGTCCAAACTGAAAAATCAGAGATTGCAATTTTATGACGGTCCCTTTGCGCCCCAGCTGCCGCACGGTACTCCGAGGGACATATAGTGTTGTTTCTTCGAGATTTCGCTGCAACCACTGAGGCTGGTGAGTTTATGAGACCTGTGAAATGTCTGTCGTACTTATCTGTACAAAATAACACCCACCTGGCTGAAATTGGTGCGGTTTTCATGACGCTATTAAGGTTGGAAACAGAAAAAAACAAGGGAATGTCGAATATAAAACTTTACCGTGCCTGTAAACGAGCGCGAAGCACTGTAAGACGAAACGTTTCTAGCCTGTTTTGAATGCTTTATATATTTTGATTATCATAGGCAGTGGCGGGCGTCAGGGCCAGCAGGGCCTCATCTGCTGGCCTCCTCTACGCATCTTAATTCCATATTTTTTTCAGTTTGTACAACAAAATTCCAGAAGGAAATCTGTTTTCTTTTAAAGGCTAAGCTCAGCTGAATAGGCTACTTGCGCGAGCACTTCTTGATTCGCCGTAATACAGCTTCACAGCTTCCGGTCAAAGATGGCGACGTTCTACCCCCGGTGTTTACAAGAGCTGCCGACAATAAACATCACTGATGTACATAGATCATCATAAGTTATGCTAGAGCACCCTCCACTCGGGCAAATTACCAGCAGAGATGGAGGTTATTCTCTTTATGGTGTAAAGACAGGGGTCTTGACACAAAGACCTGCCCAGTGGGAGTGCTACTCCATTTCCTCCATTCTCTTTTGGACACAAGGAGGGCAGCCAGCACCTTAAGGGTTTATGCAGTCGGAATCTCTGCATTCCATGATTTGATCGGGGGCCTGTCTATTAGGAAACACTGTATGGTGTCACAATTTTTAAAAGGTGCACGCCGTCTACGTCCAGGCAGGTGTTTGAGGGCCCCATCTTGGGACCTTCCATTGGTATTGAGGTCTTTGACCACAGCCCTATATGAGCCGTTGGGGCCAGCTGATCTTAAGTTTTTAACACAGTGTTTTTACTGGCCTTGTGCTCTACCAAGAGGGTGAGCGAGCTGCACGCACCCTCTGTGAATACTAAGTGCATGAGGTGGAAGCCTGAAGATGCAGCAGTGTCGCTTTGGCCGAATCCATTCTTCCTCCCCAAAGTGCTAAACCCTCAGTCAATTAATAGGGCTATTGAGCTGGAGGCATTTCATCCTGAGCCAGCCTGTAAGACAGGGGTGGCCCTTCACACATTATGCCCAGTCAGGGCTTTGAGGGCCTATGTGGATCGTACACAGCAGCTGAGACGTGACTACACTCAGCTTTTTGTATGCTATGGCGCTAGGCAGTTGGGTCACCCAGTCTTGAAACAACCTGTGTCCCAGGTTAGTGGACACTATTGCCCAAGCTTATGCCGGGAGAGGTTTCCCAGTTCCTGAGGGCCTGGTGGCTCACTCCACACGAAGCATGGCCACCTCATGGGCAGCTTTGAAAGGGGTTGCTCTTGCTGACATTTGTGCGGCAGCATCCTGGAGTACTCCATGTACTTTCACCAGGTTTTATAGAATCAATGTGACATCCACAGTGGTCGACGCCACTGTTCTCATGACGGCTGCCAAACAGACTAGTCAAGGGGGATCCTCGGTTCCTCGCGACACTTCTGGCACTAGTCATCCGTAGTAAGACCATGGTGACGGTCAGAGGTCAGAGGTCGAAATAGATTATAAGTTATGACCATAACTATGGATCTATGAGACTGAACGATGACCGTCACCCTCCTTTGTCGCTCGGAACAAACCGAAGCGTTCCAGGCAAGGAGGAAGAGTCATGTCCTTGCATCCGCTTTATGCGGCAGGACCTGCCTCCAATCAGTCACAGGTGATAATTTTGATATAAGGGTCTCAAGACAAAGCTGAATGGCATCATTCGTAGTAAGACCGTGGTGACGGTCATCGTCAGTCTCATAGATCCATAGTTATGGTCATAATTTCTGTCATGATAATCAATTAACGATCTTTCAGCCAATTGGAATCGACCCCATGACCCATGTCACACAGTGTTAGGTTTATTGGACGTTACTCAGAGTACAGCACTGAGTCAAGTAGCTGATGCCGCTCCCAAAATATGAATGATTAGGAGTCAGAACTAATTAGTATCTGTAGAAGAAATGCATTTCATAAAAGCAATTACAACAAACTAAAGTGTAAACACTATTTACACTATTGGGCAAAAAACGTAACCTAACCACAAGCCCTAAGTGAGTTTAATGTGTTTGTGTGCGCGCGTGCGTGTGTGTGTGTGTGTGTGTGTGTGTGTGTGTGTGTGTGTGTGTGTGTGTGTGTGTGTGTGTGTGTGTGAGACCAGGAGAAACTAAAAATTCTACAACTCATGTCAAGAATTCACAATTCAAGTCAAATTTAATAATTTAATATCAACATGCACAAATCATATAGAAAATACATCACAGGTCAGTAAAAGAAGCAATTTCACAAGAAAACATCCCAAAAAATCGAAATGGGTAAAAAAAAAATCACTAAGGAATTAACCGAAAAACAAAAATAAAGACAATATTCCAAACTTCAACACAACGAGTACTTGTTAGAAAAACAGATGTTACTCTTTGTTACATAAAGGTGATTTTACACAAGAATGAGATTACGGGCGCACTTCATTCAATGTCTGCTAATGTGGTCTTTGCACTTATTGTATTATTTGACGTCACCTAATGGAAAGGTTCCTAAAACACTAAGAGGTCGCCACCGCTTCACAAAACAAGCAGACATGGCCCACGCCCCCCTCCCCCGACAGAAATGGGGGTTTTGAGGAGGATAGAGGCAAGTCAAGTCAACGTATACGGACACTATGTCATGTACGTCCTACACAGCCATGGGCCTTATTCACCTCCCCGCCATCTTGGTACTGAATGCCGGGCCAGGGCGCTGAGTACAGTATGCCGTATTAAGTTACCACCCAGCTAGTGTTTAGAACTAGGATGGCCGCTAGTTAAACACGGCCCATTGTACAGAGTCAAACCTTAACAGGGCAACAATAGCCAACCTAAATGTCCTTCACTTCACCATGTAATCATTCTAATTAATACTGCTCCCCATGGGAGTACATTGTTTCAATCGCAATGCCAATAATGACCGGTATATACGGGGTTTCGTGCTAATGTGACCTCTTTCATTTGCCATCAAGAGTATCTTGCTCTACGGAATAGCTTACCCAAAACTAACTTGTAAAACCAGTTATTCGCTACATACACAATAATTACCCAATTCCGAGCCCACCAAGCCCACTCAGATTCCGGCTTATATGCCAAATTACTAGCATAACAAACACTTTTTGAATTTACACCTTTTGCTTCGATGCATTAAGACTGTATGGACTGCTTGGAGCTCACTGGTTTCTGTAGGACAGAATGCCTATAACCCTGTCATGCATTTCATCCGACAGAGCCACTGACCAGATTAGCAGGGTCCACTAATAAACGCTGACGACACAACGACCAGATCAGAAGAGGACGTTACGTATCCAGATTCTCAGCATGTTAAACGTTGCACACAGGGAACTCCTTCACTTCACCATGTGAATACAATGTAGAAGTACAACTTCAGAATTTGTTGATTCTGGTTCCTAGTTGCGTGTCTGTCCATGGTCTGGTGTTGCTAATAAAGACCCTGAAGTATCTCCGAGACGTAGACTTGCACAGTACACATCGTCCGTGGTCACTGGAATGCCAAAATAGTCTTGATTAACAATGGCTTCTGTTTTTACATCTCCGTTTTTGTCTCAATGTATAGAGCCTGGTCGAGCATTTAACAAATATGCATCAATCATTCATAAAACTTTTCTTCAGCATTCAGCTCATCTATGAAGCAGTCACATCATATGTCGTCCTCAACCTGTGTGTGTGTGTGTGTGTGTCGTGTGTGTGTGTGTGTGTGTGTGTGTGTGTGTGTGTGTGTGTGTGTGTGTGTGTGTGTGTGTGTGTGTGTGTGTGTGTGTGTGTGTGTGTGTGTGTGTGTGTATATATAAACTGCTTTATGGTAGTTCTAGTTATGGTAAAAATTCAATAATGCCTTTGTGGATTGTTAATAGTGTAAAACTACTATTTGAAAAAAATATATAGTGTAGTGTTACGTAAAGTCTTTCCCCTTTGAAAGGTGAAATATTAAAGCAATACAATGATTGGTCCAGGATAGGAGAACAAGACATATCACAGAATGAAAATAACAAATCAACGGAAATGAGATAAAAAAGAAATTGGTCTTTCCCAGAATGCAAAACTGAACAGGTACATTTTTTTTTTTTTATTTAGAGACGAAAACAACCAGGACAAAACTAAATAAAATGTTGTTCTGATCATCATCCGATCCAAACATGGCACGGTTGCTTTCCATCCCCTGTTCCGTTGGGATGGGGCAGCGATCTCACTTCTCAGACCCCTGGACGCCCCTCAAAACAGGACGTCCTCGTTGGTGATGAGCCCCTCCACCACCAACCGCTGGTAGCGGATGTCATTGAGAGCCGTCATGGCGTCAAGCCCCGGGGCCCTCATCAGCGTGGGGCCGAACACGATTCCCAGGTTCTCCCCGGTCATCAGGTTCTCCGTACACTGGGTCACCCTGGAGACAGGGAACGGTTGGAGAGACTTTCCCGGGTCATGGTGGGTTCTCTTACTACACAGGTTTGTTAACAGGAGGTTCTTTTCCCGTTTTACTTGTATTTTTCTGTCACATGCTGAACACAATTAACATTGAAAACATAAGCACAAACATAGAGAGACGGGGAGAGAGCTAGACGGAGAGACCCAGAGAGAGGGAGAGAGCCAGAGAGAGACGGAGACCTAGAGAGACAGAGAACTAGAGAGACAGAGACAGAGAGAGAGAGACAGAGACCTAGAGAGAGACAGACCTAGAGAGAGACAGAGACCGAGAGAGAGAGGCAGAGACATAGAGAGAGACAGAGACCTAGAGAGAGAGAGGCAGAGACATAGAGAAAGACAGAGACCTAGAGAGAGAGAGACCAAGAGAGAGAGACAGAGACCTAGAGAGAGAGACAGAGACAGGTAGTCAGGAATAGCTGTCTGGATGAATGAATAACTGGATGAATACTGGATACACAATTGAAGGAGACGAGAAGTCTTTCTGTTGTTAATTGTCAAATAAGCATGTGCATAGTAGCCTGAAGCCTGAAGTTGTGATGGAAGGAACACACATTGGCTCTTTCGCCTCATTCACTTTCTAGAAGGATGATCCAACGACCAATTAGACGTGACTATCTATAAAGAAAGCTCTTTAAATTCCAGTCAAGTAGTTAATTTGGTTTCATCATCAATCGTCACATGGCTTCTGTTAGAGTAGATGAAATTCCCTAGTATGAAGGCCTTTACTGCTAAACAGTAAAGGCCAGGCTTATCTAATCGCACATGAGTGAGTGTTAGTGTGTGTATGTACATATACAAGCGTGTGTATATTCCTCTGTGTGTGTACCTCTTGAGGTGTCCCATGAGGTATCTGAGGGTCTCACAGTGGGCGGGGGGTAGTAACTTCAGCGCCTCATGGAGCGCCTCCAACCGCTTATCTGCATCTGTGATCTCTGCGCACACGCACACACAGGTCTGTGATACATGATCTTCTCGTAGACTTGATGTGACTCCCTGTTAATATTTGCCTGTTTGTTGATGTTAGTTTAACTCTTGCATGTCAAATCTTATTGTGAAAAGTGCTGCAATTAAATAGGAGTTATTTTATCCAAAGCTAGGCACACCTACACGCTGGGATCAAAGCAGCACCCTTCAGCTGGGAGTCACACACCCTTACACTGGACTGTACTTCCACCGCCAATAAGAGGCCATCTTTATTATCTCTCTCACACACACACACACACACACACACACACACACACACACACACACACACACACACACACACACACACACACACACACACACACACACACACACACACACACACACACACACACACACACACACACACACACGTACTTGCGGCCTCCATGAAGTGTGGGTAGGCGTCGTAGGTAATGAGGGGGATGGGCAGCTCTCTGAAGTACAGCTTCAGTGCCCCTGTGATGATGTTGATATCCTCATACACGTTGGTGGAGATGTCTGCCTTATCACCGTCTGAAGGGGGGGGTTTATCGTTAGCTCTGAGCCCCGGGTCAGGATCCTACATACTCCTACCTGATTGCGTATGGCTGACCAACAAGGCTGAAAATGTTTTCTGAAAAATGTTTGAGAATTGTAAGCATATTTTAAGCACAATCGCCAATCAATCATCAAACCAACCATCCAAACCAATAAGGTGCTATAAAAAGCATATATAGTCCACCAGGGAGAAGGAGGCAAGCAACAGTGTAAAGGTGCGTACACATCAAAAGACACATTTGTCGCCCAAGTTTTGTCACGCAACAAATCATAAACTGTCGCTGTGCAAGTTTTGTCAGGCGAATTGGCTGCGGTTCACCCCAGAATGCACTGCAGGGAACGGTTGGCCGGTTGAACGCTGATTGGCTGGAACGTTACGTAAGTTACTGGCCACGCAGTGGCCATGCTGTTGAACGCTGATTGGCTGTCATGACGCGAATATCGCGGCAAAGGGGAGTGGCGCAGTCGAGGGAGGCTGCCTGTTGCAGTAGCTCTTGCAGTTCTTACTTTTTCTTCTACTTGTCATTATTTCAACTTTCCATTTTTCTGGTATTCGCTAGAAGGTGCCTTTTATCTTTTAAAAAACATTTGATCATTAGTTTAAGATAGCGTTAGGGTAGTTTTTAGCGTAGTTTGTGATACTTGTGGACCAAACAATGATTACCTACACGAGGGAAGGACTGATGATGTACCGGGCCGGTGGAGCCCCACCCGCGGGCATACCTATGGAGCTAAGGAGACACCGGAGGGGAACGAGAGCCGGAACGAAGGCAAGGTTAAGACGGGAGACGCACAAGAAATTAAACCTTGCCTTCCATCTATCGTGATGGGGAACATGAGATCGTTGGCCAACAAAACGGACAAACTAACAGCCTTGGCGAGCGGTCAGTGTGTGTCCCGGGAATGTAGTTTGTTGTGCTTCACGGAGACATAGGAATATACCGGACTGTGCTATCGAGCTAGCTGGCTTCACGCTAGCGAGAGTGGACAGGGGACAACAGAGCGGTAAGAAGAAAGGAGGGGGTCTAGCTGTCTTTGTGAAGACAAAATGGTGTAACCCCGGACATGTCACCGTGAAGGAGAGCATCTGTACTCCAGATATAGAACTGTTAGCTGTGGGAGTGAGGCCATGCTATCTGCCTCGGGAGTTCTCTCACGCCATTGTTGTTGTTGTGTATGTACCACCGTCTGCACTGGCGGCGCACGTTTGTGACGTCATCCACTCTACCATCGCGAGACTACAGACTCGGCACCCCACAGCTCTCATGATAATCAACGCAGACTTCAATCATGTCTCTCTCTCCAAAACACTGACCAGCTTCACACATTATGTGAAATTTAAAACCAGAGGGAATAAAATCCTGGACTTGCTTTATGCCAATGTGAGGGAGGCATATAGCTCCTCTCCCCTCCCACCCCTCGGCCAGTCTGACCACAACCTGATACACCTTACACCTGTGTATAAGCCTGTAGTAGACAAGCAGCCGGCTACCACCAGGACTGTGAAGGTGTGGTCTAGAGAGGCTGAGGAGGCCCTGCGGGACTGCTTCCAGAGAAGAGACTGGGATCTGTTCCTGGAAGACCACACAGAGGACATTGAGGGACTCTCCCATTGCATTACAGATTACCTCAGGTTCTGTGAGGACAGCGTTGTACCCATCAAGAAGGTCCGCTGTTTTCACAACAACAAACCCTGGATTAATAAGAACATTAAAAACCTACTCAACAGGAAGAAGAGGGCTTTCATGGCAGGAGACAGAGAGGGGGTAAAATCAGTTCAGAAGGAGCTGAGAAGGGAACTAAGGGCGACCAAAAACCGCTATAAGGAGAGGCTGGAGGGCAAGCTCGAAATGAACAGTGCCAAGGAGGTGTGGGATGGAATGAAGAAGCTTACGGGACACAGACTGCCAGGTCCAGCTGTGGGGGGCAGGCACGAACGTGCTAATGAACTGAACCTATTCTTCAACAGGTTCGACTCAACCCCTGCCCCAGTGAGCTCAGCGAGTCAGTCTACCCCCCTCCTCCACCACCCCTACCCCCAACCCAGTCACCTCCCCTCACTCCCCCCCTCCATTTCCCCCTCCACTCCCCCTTGCTACCAGTCTTTTCATCACATCAAGTCAGGTGAGGCGGGAGCTATCTAAGCTCCAGAGGAATGAGGCAATGGGTCCGGACAACATCAATCCCAAGGGGCTTAAAGCGTGTGCCGGACAGCTTGCTGGAGTGTTTCAACACCTCTTCAACCTCTGCTTGAGGCTAAAGAAGGTGCCCCAGTTGTGGAAGACCTCCTGCATTGTTCCGGTGCCTTAGACAGCTCGTCCCAGCTCTCCCAACGACTACAGGCCAGTGGTGCTGATCTCGCACATCATGAAGACCTTCGAAAGACTGGTTCTACAGCACCTCAGGCCCCAGGTGTGTGACTCCATGGACCCACTGCAGTTTGCGTACCAGGCCCAACTCAGCGTGGACGACTCCATCATTTACCTGCTGCACAGGGCTTACTCACACCTAGAGAAGCCAGGGAGCTCAGTGAGAGTCATGTTCTTCGACTTCTCTAGTGCGTTCAATACCATCCAGCCTCCCCTGCTTGAGAAGAAGCTCTCAGCAATGCAGGTACACCCCGACATGGTGGCCTGGATTGGTGACTACCTTTCCAGCCGGCCACAGTACGTGCAGCTGCAGAGCAGCTTGTCAGATGTGGTGATGAGCAACACTGGCGCACCCCAAGGAACAGTACTCTCACCCTTCCTCTTTACCATCTACACTTCTGACTTCAGCTTCAACTCTGGAACCTGCCATCTCCAGAAATTCTCAGATGACTCCTCCATCGTAGGCTGCATCAGTGAGGACGAGTACAGAGGTGTGGTGGTGGACTTCGTCAGATGGTCTGAGTAATAGGCCATCTGACTTCGTCAGATGGCCTATTACCATCCAGGGGGTTGAAATTGAGACGGTGGACTCGTATAAATTCCTTGGAATACACATCAACAATAAACTTGACTGGTCTGACAACACCCTCTACCGGAAGAGTCAGAGCAGACTCTTCTTCCTCAGGAGGCTCAGGTCGTTTGACTTGTGTGGCAGGCTGCTAAGGGCCTTTTATCTGTCTGTAGTAGCCAGCACGCTGTTCTTTGCTGGGGCGTGCTGGGGAGGAGGCATCAAGGCTGGGGAGTCAAACAGACTCAACAAGCTGGTTAGGAAAGCCAGCTCAGTTGTGGGACTTGAGCTGGATAGTCTGGAGGTGGTAGTAGAGAGGAGGATGAGGGACAAATTCAAATCCATCCTGGGCAACCCCTCCCATCCCCTCCATGCTGAGCTGTGGCAGATGAGGAGCACCTTCAGCCACAGGTTCATGTTCCCCAGGTGCAAGACGGAGCGCTTCAGGTGCTCCTTTGTGCCGGCAGCCATTAGGCTGTTCAACAGTGCCTGATGATTGTGTTTGTGTATGTCTATGTGTTTGCATATGCATGTGTGTGTGTTTTAGGTATGCGTATATATGTGTATATGCATCACCCATCATGATGTTGGTTCTGTTTGTCTTGTTTTTGTCCCTATTTTAACTATAAGCGTCTACTATGCATTAGCACTTTGTATTTATTGCATTGTCTTTTTATCATTTTTATCCTATGTCCTTCCACTGCTGCTGGGCTGCAGCTGCAACAAACAATTTTCTCCTACGGGGGATTAATAAAGTTGAATCCTATCTTATCTTATCAAAGATGAAATATTTCAACTCGAGTGAATTTGTCGCGCTACAAATCCTCGTGAACGTGCTTGCCTGTGCAGGACAGTGCAGAAAGTGTGGCGCGACAAATCAAAACGTTGTCGGTTTTCTCTAGCGAATAATTCGCCCGATTCGCGTCTCTGCGTTCAGCTTGTATTGGATCAACCCGGTATCACGAGATCTCGTGCTCATGCGCACGAAACGCGTTAATCTATTGAATCGTGTCCCAGAGTACGATTGTTTGACTTTTTTCGTGAAACGAATCACGAAATGTTAACCAATGCATTCTGAATGCACATCCTTCACACTATATTCTTCGTCATAACTATCAAACCAAACATCCTTCACATTCGCCGAGCGACGATTATGAAAGTAAAATGCACGTTTCTCGCTAAAAATGTTTACATAAACACTTTTAATGGCGTAACCCGCCATTAAAAGCATTAAAAGCGTCTATCGGTGTCTACGTCACGGATAGACGCTGTGAGCATCTTTCCTATTGGATAGTTTTTAGGATATTTTTCTGTGAAAAGGGCGGACATACTTTTTATTTTGGGTGGAAAATATGATATTTTAGCATAGTTACGCCATTAAAAGTGTTTATGTAACATTTTTAGCGAGAAATGTGCATTTTACTTTCATAACCGTCGCTCGGCGAATGTGAAGGATGTTTGGTTTGGTAGTTATGACAAAGAATATAGTTGTGAAGGATGTGCATTCAGAATGCATTGGTTAACATTTCGTGATGCGTTTCACGAAAAAAGTCGAACAATCGTACTCTGGGACACGATTCAATAGATTAACGCGTTTCGTGCGCATGAGCACGAGATCTCGTGATACCGGGTTGATGAGATCGTGTCGCCCCTTCACGTTTGGTGTGAATGCACCTTAAGCGTCTTCCTAATTGGCTGAAATTGGTGGCAATCAATACAACACCAAGACCAAGTCTAGGGAACTGGCCTCAAGCAAGTCAGAGGTCCTTGTTACCCCAGTACATTGGGTAGGAAGAGGTACCTCTGTCGAAGGCCAGCTTGACGTCTTCGATGAGCTCGCTGAAGCCTGATATTCTGTACAGACCCTCGGACTGCAGGCCTGGGGAGGAAAGGGTTTGTCTGTAGTTAGGAACAGTGAGGAGCAGTCAGGGATTCTTCAATAGGGACAAGACTTTCACTGAACACTCCACAACAATCTTTTGGTCTAGTTTGAAGACTCACATGAGTATCAATGAAAACGTATTCTTACAGCCAATTCATAAACTTTGTTGGACAAGCATAGAATAGGTAGGTTCACGTCACATTGACAGGGAGAGAGACAGACAGGTAAATGTCTGAAGCAAGTGAGAGAGAGAGAGAGAAGAAATAAAGCATAAGTTAATTACTGATGGAGAGGGAGAGGGAGATAAGAGACACGGAGTGAAGGGTTGATGAGGAATGGCTTGACAGAGAAAGAGAGAGAAGAGAGAAGGAAGGGCGAACTCAATTGTCTCTCTGATGCCAGTCAAGTTTGATCTGTCACATTGCGGCGAGGCGGTTGTATTGATTTCACACTGAGTGAAGGGTTGATGAGGAATGGCTTGACAGAGAGAGAAGAGAGGAGAAAGGGCGAACTTAATTGTCTCTGATGCCAGTCAAATTCGATTTGTCACATTCCGGCGAGGCAGTTGTATTGATTTCACATTTTAATTACGACAACGAGCCTCAACCATGGCAATTATCGATCGATCGATCCCTCTTTCTCTCGAATATTTTGTTTATTACTCTCTCGAATATTTATTGTTTTATACTACATATTGGAGAGGCAGACTAGTATGTAAACCAATACAAATAAACAGGGGAGCTGCGCTAAAAAACTCACTATGCCACGGGCTTGTTCACTCTAACACGCAGGCTCCTAAAGTTCCTCGGCAATCTCCACGTCCCCCGCCCCCCTCACCTCGGGCCTCCAGCTCCTGGATGCACATGTCCACCACCATGGGCCTCTTGGCGTTGTGTGCCTTCACCAGGGTGGTGAGGTCACAGCTGTACACCTTCTTCACGTGCCGCAGGTCCGGCTGGCAGTCGTTGGGCACCACCTTGGAGCACTGCTTGTGGACGTTCAGACCGCAGTCTGGGGGGAGAGACATTTCATGTGGGTTTCATGTTTGACCCTTTTAAGAGCCTGTTATCAGCATTTCAGGTTTCACGAACGGATATCGGAATTCAAGCTGACAGGTGGTCATTTCTGCAGCATCGTGTTTTTATCGATTGATCTTTTTCTACGGTGATATTTTAATGTGGTAAAATATTTTGTAAAGCGAAAAGCCAAACTGCAGTGGGGCAAAAAATTATTTATTCAGCCACCAATTGTGCAAGTTCTCCCACTTAAAAAGATGAGAGAGGCCTGTAATTTTCATCATAGGTAAACCTCAGCTATGAGAGACAAAATGAAAAAAAAAAATCCAGAAAGTAACATTGTCTAATTTTTTAAGAATTTATTTGCAAATTATGGTGGAAAATAAGTGTTTGGTCACCTACAAACCAGCAAGATTTCTGGCTGTCACAGACCTGTAACTTCTTCTTTAAGAGGCTCCTCTGTCCTCCACTCGTTACCTGTATTATTGGCACCTGTTTGAACTCCTTATCAGTATAAAAGACACCTGTCCACAACCTCAAACAGTCACACTCCAAACTCCACTATGGCCAAGACCAAAGAGCTGTCAAAGGACACCAGAAACACAATTGTAGACCTGCACCAGGCTGGGAAGTCTGAATCTGCAATAGGTAAGCAGCTTGGTGTGAAGAAATCTACTGTGGGAGCAATTATTAGGAAATGGAAGACATACAAGACCACTGATAATCTCCCTCGATCTGGGGCTCCACGCAAGATCTCACCCTGTGGGGTCAAAATGATCACAAGAACGGTGAACAAAAATCCCAGAACCACACGGGAAGACCTAGTGAATGACCTCCAGAGAGCTGGGACCAAAGTTACAAAGGCTACCATCACTAACACACTATGCCGCCAGGGACTCAAATCCTGCAATGCCAGACGTGTCCCCCTGCTAAAGCCAGTGCATGTCCGGGCCCGTTTGAAGTTTGCTAGAGAGCATTATCATTAGTAGGTAGAGGCTAATTTCCGTTTATAATGACCATTTTAAAGTATTTAATATTTTAACCTTTTATACTTCTATATTATCTTATATTGTTCTTATTTTGAGTGGTATTCGATAGATCAAGTGTTTTTTTTCCTTTCTATCCTTTATCGTATTTCACATCTTAATTTGTCTTCCTCCATTTTGAAGATGTTTGAGTGGTAGTAGGTGAACTGATTGAACCACTTCGCTAGCTCACGTCTCCTCTGAATCTCCCTGCCTGATGCCCAACACCCCACCATTTATAGCCATTAAGGGAAAGTGCTTTATTCACGGTCCAAACTGAGTTTTTCAGTCTTTTCTTTGGTTTGTTAACTCCGGTTCAAGTTTCCTTCATTCATGTGTTGAGCGCCACCTCGAGCAGCAGGGAAATCTGGTTAGAGCTCCTTATTTTACTAATAAAACTATCGATAAGTGAGGCAATATTTCCTGTCTAACTCTTCAGGAATAAAGCATAAAAATGCAAAAATAATTCTTGAAAATATATTTTGGCGCCAATGTATTGGTTCTTTTATTGCAGTAAGAAGGGTGGCAATATATCGCTGTATCTTAATTTTGTCTGACCCCTAAACCCCTCCCAAACACTCCCCTTCAGTTTTCATGTACGCGATCATAGGTTAATCCACTGGAAAACGTTAATAAGAGAACTGAGCAAGGGGTGAGGCGTGGACAGGTTGTATCCTGGCTGGGTGCTTGTGTTTATCAGTAATTTGCTGTTAGGAGTCCTGAGCAGGATTTGGATGAGGGAAGGAGGGAGGCTGCTTTAGCTCCCTGGCCAGATTTAAAGAAGGAGGATAAGACAGAGAGAGAGAGAGGGATTACATTTAAACTGCTGCTATGGTTGAATTTCAAAGTAAACATTGGGTAGACATGGTATTGATTTGGTGGCCATACATTGGTAGAATTTCACACATTACACAACATATGATATATCTATAATACAAGATGGCCGGTCGTACATTTAAGGCTGGTGAAACCTCAGAGTTAAAGTAAAGTTGTATCTATTTTTTGGTGTTTGTTTGGGAGTTAGCCTGTGCGTATGTGTTACCTGCACACTTGACTCCCTGAGCGATGAGACCCCACATGAAATTGGCGCAGTACTCACACCAGTGAGGACCCCTGAACGTGTGGACCTAAACCAAAGAAGTAGAGAGAGAGAGAGAGAGAGAGAGAGAGAGAGAGAGAGAGAGAGAGAGAGAGAGAGAGAGAGAGAGAGGGGTGAGTGACTGAGTGAGTGAGAGACAAAGAGACCTAGAGAACGTGGATGGAGAGCCCCCCTCTCTCACCTTGAAATTGTGGACCTTCTCGTATTTCGGAGCCACAAAGTCGCTCTCCCTCAGGGTGGAGCGCCGCACCAGCGACGTGATCTGGGAAAGAGCAAACGTTCTGATCGGCTGCCAGAAGGCTGAAGCGGGAGACGCTGGCTTGTGTGGGATGGACCTCGAGCCGGACAGGTGCATCATGGGTACGGAGCCTTTGGCGTTGGAGGTGAGGGCTGAGATCCTGCCTCCCTTTCCCCCCTTGGAGGATTTCTTTCCACCCGATTTTGTGACCACGTAAGACTCCCTGCTTGGCATTGTGGGACTTGTAGTTCGATGAACCAGTCTCAAAGAAACACCTATGTTGAATTATCTATTCAGTTCTGTACAGAACAGCAATCCATATAATTAATATCCAGTTGGAGACCGCACCACAAAAGACTTTGCTCATCATGGGATATCTGTTTGAATAAAGAACCAAATCAACCTGTTATATAAGCAGAAGAACTAAACGATGGGAGTCTGTGTACTTCAGCACACCTGATAACAACAAGCATCACTACCAAACCATCGGAATAATCACGCGGTAGACCAGTCACACTGGACGGAACCGCGACAAGCAGCCAATGAGATGAGAGCTCTGGCCAAAAATTGTTTTTGCGGCTCTGCTGTTTACAAATTCTACCCGCCCCCCATTCCTCAGTGGAAACAAACAATAGCAGGAAGACAAACTGTACAACTTCCAGCGCACATAACAAAAAACGAATAATAAAACTAGAACAATAAATAGATAAATATAGCACAGGAAAAATGCTGAATGTGGTCCTTTCTGTATTCCGTGAAAAGGTCAGTGGTGTTGCAGCCAAGCGCTGCCATCCCAGCCACTAGTGTCCCCGTCTCCTGGAGGTGACCGTCTCGCTGTGTGAGAGAGTGTGCCCTGGACGCTCGGTTCTAAGCCCCTGTGAGATAATCCTCTTTCCCCCCACACACCAATCACAAGGCAGAACCAATTAGAGAGGGAGAGAGAAAAAGAGGAGTGAGAGAAGCAGGAGAGAGAGAAAAAAAAAGTGAGACCGCGCAAGAGAGGGACAGACAGCCAGAGAGTGAACGCGCAGAGCAGGGAGCAGGCAAGAGAGAGAGCAAAGTAAAGAGAGAGAGCGCATGAGAGAAAGAGAGCAAGAGAGAGAAAGAGAGGGGGGGGGGGGCTGGGCTACAGTGCAGCATTGGATAGATTACACAGGAGAGTAGCATGAACGGATCGGAGTGGAAGAGGGCTTGTTTACAATAACAGTGTGTGTGTGTGTGTGTGTGTGTGTGTGTGTGTGTGTGTGTGTGTGTGTGTGTGTGTGTGTCTGTATGTGAGAGACAGAACGAGTCAGAGGAAAGGAGAGGCAACTGGACGGCAGCTTGGATTAAACTCTCAAAATCGATTGTCAATTCACCTCCTCCTTTAAGTCTTTGTTTTGCAATCGTCCAGTCAGTCAGGTGGTCCAACGGTATCACCTTGTCCTCTCAATGAAGCACCTCTCTCTACCAATAACTTAAATGAAGGCAAATACAGCCACAAGAAATCTCTCTCCCTCTCTCACTCCAGAGTGGAAGAATTGGAAGCATATTTGTAATGCTTCTAGCAAGACCAAAAGAATAAAGACAAACAAACCACAGCAACAGACGAAATGAGGCTGCTATTTTGAGACTCTTTTGTTCGCTTTGGATTCAGAGGGAAGTCGTTGCTAACGATCAGACCGCACAGACATCTTTGCCCTAGTTCTTATCTTTGGTCTGAAAAACAACTGATGGGATGGGATGCTTGTGTGCATGCGTGTGTGGGAGAGCTTTTTATTTTGGTGGGGATTGTCGAGAACTGCAGTGTTCAAATTGGTAACCAGCGGGAAACCTTTTATAAAAATAATCTGCCTTTTGTTTCAAACAATGATAAGAAAGTGTCTGGCTCTCAACCCCATTGCACAAGAAAACACTGAGTGGCAGCGCACAGATCACAAAGTCTATGGATGACGGGTGGTGGAGGTTATATTTAAGACCACTTCCCCCAGAGCAGGGGTGCCCACACTTTTTCATCCAGGTCAAATTTTTCTACCTACATTAAAAAAAACTAACTACTACTAACTAAACATATATTTATTTTATATACTGAGTACATACTCTGATGACTTGCAATGAATGGAGTCAGCCAGGGTTGCATAGTCTGGACAGTAGCTGCTGGTAGCTAGTCTCAAGCAGGCTTCCAAATGACCATCAGTCATGATGGAATGGTATTTGGATAAGTAGAGCCAAATAATGCAGCCAAGGAGGTAGCACATTTCCTCATGTTTGGATACTTTTCCTTTGTGAGTAAGTTCCAAAATTGTCAATGAGCCCTGGACTTATAGTCGATGTTCCCTCCAAACTGCGCCCTGCGCAATCGCGCACCGCTCCCGCGTTCTCCGCGCACAGCAAATCTATGCAGCGCATAAAATACAATCCAACCTGAACTGTAAATAAAATAAACGCATAACAATTTATTCTGAAACATTTCGCAATGAACTCGGTGAGTGACAGGTGACAGTAAAACAATGACTAACACTGTGTCCAGCCAATGACATGATGCGGCTCACACGTATTTAATTACGCAGCCAATCAATGTCATCAACAGCGCTTTAAGCGTACGTGCCTCTGTTTAGCAGGTTAGCGTATAGGTGACTGTGCGGGGAGAGATGGGAATGGGGATCGGTACATTATTGCAGGAGAGCACAAAAGATCGAGAGAAGAGGAACGAGCTGTCACACAAAAAGAAATCCAACCCGGAGAAAGTTAAAATTCTCATCGACAATATTCAAGTTGCCATCAAAATGAATGCATTAATGCTGTCGGTTCAACAAATCCACGATCACATGGCAAAGTATGTGAGTATACCAGAAGGATGGTGAAGCAAAAATTATGTGAACTCCATCAATGAGATAGTGATAGATGAGACGATCTGCAATGTTAAAAATGCACCCTGGCATACCCTGATAGTAGATGAGAGCACAGACATAACAGTGCACAAATACTAGTCCTATATTTTAAATACAGGGAGGAAAATTACGTAAACTATAAAACTGTGTTCGGCGGCATCATCCATATGACAGCATGCACTGCTCACGATATTGTGCAGGCAATCAATCAGTTTTACTCCAAGCATGGACTGGACTTGCAGAGAATGGTGATGCTGACCTCTGATGGCACCTCAGTAATGCTAGGAAAGCACAACGGAGTTGCAGCTTTATTAAAGCGGCAAATACCACACCTAACAGAACAACATTGTGTGGCCCATAGAGAGGACTTGGGCATTGATGATGCCTGGAAAGATGTGCCTTTGATGCAAGATGTGGAAACTCTTCTTAGAACTGTATGTTCCACTTTCTCTCGGTCCACTGTGTAGAGGGGCAAAATGGAGCCTTTCATTTCAAAGACGCAACCTGACTGTGATGGAAGGTCACTGCTTTGCAAGAGCAAAGATTGAGAGGTTGCATTCCCAATACTTGAACGATGAGAAGGATGTTCAGTAGAGTGACCATGTCAAAGAGGTGAGGAGGACCTCATCAGCTGATTCCAGAAATACCGGTGAGATTACTCTTTTTATCTATCCGTAAGCTCTGTGTTGGATCTCTGTTGGATGCTTGTTTTTCCAGAGGATGAATTAAAGGAGTAGTCTGCATTTGACATTGGAGCATTGCGCTCAGACATAAGTTTTGAGTACGGATCAACAGCCATTGCTACACTGGCAAAGAAGTATGAGGCCATTCTCCATTACCCACATTCTATGGAGGCCATTAACAGTGAATATGCTGAATTCAAGTATATAGTGAAGCAAAAACTGAAACAAGGGTCAATCAGCACATTCTCAGATATGGTGGCTGCAGCACTTGAATGTGAGGAGCTAAAGGAGATCTCACAGCTTGTGGGTATTTGTGCCACATTTCAAGCATCCAGTGCAGATTGTGAGAGGCTTTAGTTTGAGGAATCATATCAAAACAGCATCCAGAAATCGTCTTGAAGTGGCACATTTGGACCAGCTGATGCGCATAAAGTCAAAGCGAGAAACAGATGGAGCCATCCACTTGGACAACGTCTACAACCACTGGAGATGTGAGAAGGACAGAC
Organism: Melanogrammus aeglefinus; assembly: GCA_900291075.1. Lineage (NCBI taxonomy): Eukaryota > Metazoa > Chordata > Actinopteri > Gadiformes > Gadidae > Melanogrammus > Melanogrammus aeglefinus. Next base: position 31,268 of record OLKM01002530.1, read on the forward strand.
GGGAAAAATAGGTGAAATTTAAGTTCCCGATCAGATTTGTGCTTATTCGAGTGTCAATTATTGCAATTTTTTATATGTGGATATTAATCATCAAATGCTGTCACTAGATTATGATTAGTAGAAATTAAAATAAAAAGCTGTAATTATATATTATATATACAGAATTTACACTGTATCACATGCTTGTGCTACAGCACACACCTCATTGTGCAAAATGTGAATGTTTTAACGTGAACAAAATTTGATCTCTGAAAGGTGTACATTCAACACTCAATTATTCCAGAGCAGGACCCTCACCCTGACATACAACATACTACACAGCTCATGAAAAAAACAATTTTTGTCTTTTTCATTCGAAGTGGGCCAAATCACTTATATTAAAAGTAATCTAACAGAAATTACTGCTGTAATTTGATTATTTTAATAAGTCCTGTAACTTGTTATGATCTTAGGTTTCTGTGTGTTAATTTTATCCCTCCTTGTCTGTGTCTGTTCTGTCTGCTGGTGGTGGTTTTCCTGCTCTAGTTGGAGTCCCAGTGTGCAGGACCCATAAGTGGCAGCAGTTCTCTGTGCACCTGGACCATCACAGCCTCAGTCTAGAGATGGACTTTCTCTGAACAGCTGCTGAGTAAAATTCAGGCAGAGAATCTGTCTAAAGTGGAACTAATTTACTGTGTATCTTTTTACTTCATACTACACATGAAAAATATTTGCCTTTTTCATTGTAAGTGGGCCACAATGAAGTGGGTCACCATTCCTATCAAGCTCTCCATTGTGGTGATCAACCGTCCTCCAGGTCCCCTCCGTGACTTCTATGATGAGATGGATGCCCTCCTCAGCAGCTTTCCTGAGGATGGCACACCACTCGTTATCCTCGGCGACTTCAATATCATGCCAGAGAAGTTGCACTCAACTGAACTAGCCAACTTTTTCGCCACCTTCGACTTAACACTAACCCCTTCTCCTCCCACACACAGGGCCGGGAACTAGCTTGATCTAATATTCACTAGGTCCTGCGGCACCTCTGCTCTCTCCGTTACCCCGCTCCCCTACCGTCCTCTGGACCATCACTTTGTTGATTTTTCTCTCCCCTTGAAATCCTCTCCCCCCCCTCCTCTCTAGTCCCCGCATTGTCACCACTAGCCGTAACCTCAAATCCCTCTCTCCCTCTACCTTCGCCTCTACTGTTCTGTCTTCACTACATTCAATCAAACGATTCTTTCAACATGAATCTTCAGACACTCTGCTATCCTCCCTCTCCTCCTCCTCGGATTCCCTCTGTCCCTTCTACTCCAGACCAGCGCGAATCCTCACCCCCCCCCCCATCCCCCCCCCCCCTCCTTGGCCGTCCGATCCTCTGCGGACTTGTAGAACAAAGTTGCGGGCAGCTGAGAGGAAATGGAAGAGATTAGACTGTCCTAATGATGTATCCCACTATCTTTTCCTTCTTTCTGATTTCACCTCTAGTGTGTCAACAACCAAATCTACCTTCTACCGGACCAAAATCAACTCCTCCGCCTCAAACCCCAGGAAACAGTTTTCCCTGTTTTCGACCCTCCTTAACCCTCCCTCACCCCCACTTCCTTCCTGCCTCACTGCTGATGACTTTGTTACCTACTTTACCCAGAAAGTGAAGGACATCTGCTCCTCTTTCATCCCTGCCTCCATCCTCCCTCCTCCAATACCCTCCTCCTCCGCCTTTACCCAATTTAGCCCTCTCACCTCTGACGAGGTCAACAGAATAATAACATCTAACCATGCCACCACCTGCCCCCTTGACGCTATCCCCTCCTCTCTCCTCCAGGATGTCTCAAGCGACATCCTGCCATTTCTCACCTCACTTATCAACTCCTCCCTCACTTCAAGCATTGTTCCAGCATCTTTCAAGACTGCCAGAATAAAGCCTCACTTCAAAAAACCAACTCAGACCGGTATCTCTTCTTTCATTTCTCTCTAAAACACTGGAATGTGCCATTGCTAACCAACTGTCCTCCTATCTCTCATCTAACAACCACTCAGACGGCTCTCCTCGCAGTGTCCGTGCTGCCAGAGCCTCGTCCCTCTCATCGGTTCTCATTCTCCTCGACCTGTCCACAGCATTTGACACGGTGAACCACCAGATCCTATCAAGTGACATGAAATGGCTCCTTGTCCAAACCTTGCACGCTTCAAACTGGGATCCCTCAAGGCTCTGTACTGGGGCCTATTTTGTTCTCCCTCTATACCAGATCTCTGGGCTCTGTAATTGCATCACACAGCTTTTCCTATCATTGCTATGCTGACGACACTCAGCTATTTCTCTCTTTACCCTCATCTGATAAAGCCCTGATTGCAACACGCATATCGGAATGTCTGGCAGACGTCTGGCCAGACGGGCTCTGGTAGGCTATCATGGCTACCCGGTGGCAGCGGAGCTCAAAAGTTTGGGAGCATTTTAAAAAAAACAAAGAAAAATGTGTGCAATGCAATATCTGCAAGGCAGAACTTGCCTTTCACAGCAGCACAAGTGCGATGCACGAGCACCTGAAAAGGAAGCACGTCGTGGCTGACAACGACGATGAAGAGGGACCGTCGTCTAGGTAAGCTAACTGGCTAATTAGCTGCTAACATTAGCGTAAACAGAGCGCTAATTTATATTGATTCTAGCTGTAAACGTTGACATTAGCGATGACGATTTGATTCATTAGCCTTAGCAGCACACATATTTCATGTGTTTTTTGTAACGTTATAACAGTGATGTGTTTTGAATAGGAAACGTGTTAACGCTAATGTTTTCTAACGTTATGTTTCAGTGCTAAGAGAGTACGTTCCTCTTCAATGGACGCCTATGTCACAAAGCCAGCTATATGTACTCCTCAGCAAGCAAATGTCCTGACTGAGTCCATACTGAACATGTTGGTCACGGACATGAGACCACTGTCCATGGTAGACGATGACGGGTTTAAAGAGATGATTAAACAGTTCAACCCGGATTATCATGACAACTACCTACCAGGCAGATCCCACTTCACCACACTGATGGAGAAGAAATATCATGCAACCTTTGAGAAGGTCAGTCTCTTTTTCTCTCTCAATTTCAATGTGATTTATTGGTATGAATGTAATAAAACAATATTGCCAAAGTAACAATAACACAGTAAAATAAATAAATGATTTAATAATTAGCCTAAAAGTTCATAGATCTCACACACACACACACACACACACACACACACACACACACACACACACACACACACACACACACACACACACACACACACACACACACACACACACACACATTTATTATTTAACCTACTTACCTGTTTGATTTGATAACTGAATTAATAAATACATTTAAAGCTTGATGCATAAACTGACAAATATTGTTAATAATGAAAAAAGATACTGTATATAGTTTTCTTCCTAATGCTTACTATTCTTCCAAATCATGTCTTTAAGGTAAAGGAGACCCTCAGAGGCATCAAAAGTTCCCTCACTCTACAAGGTGGAACAGTACATTCCATATGATAGAGACTCCTCGAACAACGCTGGCCAATCACTGCCACTCTCTCCGATCCCGAACACTACTTCGACTTGAAGCCAGAGCAGTGGGAACTGCTTCAAGAACTGAAGGAAGGGTTGGCGCCTTTTGAGACCGCTACTGTTTACCTTAGTGGACAGCAGTACACAACCATTTCAGGTCTTCCACAGGTGGTCAGAGGGCTGACACGGGCTGTACACCAAAGCCAATTCCAGACAAGCTCAGGGAAATCTTTCATTGCCAGTGCAGAAAAAGGGATAACACAGTGATGGGGCAGTGTTTGCACTATCTCAGCAGACAAAGAAAATCCAGTTATTCTTGCAGCGGCCTTGGACCCCAGATACAGAAAACTGAAGTTTTTGACTCCTGAAGATAGCATCAGATTGCAGGGGAATGTTGAAGTGCTTGCTGTAAAAGAAGGCAAAAAACGACTGGGACACTGGATGCAAAACTGCAGAGGGCCAATGGTTCAGGCAGAAAGAGTGCTCTGGAAACCCTCCTTCAGTCTGACACAGACAGTTTGAGTGAAAAGGAAGATGGAGAATCTGAGGAGGACCGCAAGATCCAAGTTGTGATAAGTGTAGTTCGGATGTACTTTGGAGAGGCCACACTCCCTAAAAAGGATGATCCTCTGAAATGGTGGAGTGAAAATGAGAGCGTTTCCCCACGCTGTCAAAGCTAGCTAAATCTTTTCTGTGCATCCCTGCAACCTCCACCCCGTCGGAGAGGATTTTCTCTGCAGCAGGGAACATCTGCTCTCAAAAGAGAGCAAGCCTTTCTCCAAAACATGTAGATATGCTAACTTTCCTGGCTATGAACAAGAGCATTGTGTAGTTTGGGATTATATAGTCAGAGTGTAGTAAAGTTGAATGAGTTGTGAGCACTGAGCACAAAATGCACTTTTGTTATTTGAGTGTGAGACCAAATCCTTAATAATTCCATAGATTCAGGTGCCTACCTCATTGCAGCTATGTTTGATGCCAAAGAAAAATGGGGACAGAAAAGCCTTAAGTAGGCCTATTTATTTTTGTGTTGTTAAGGCCAATGCCTTATCCTTGTTCTCAGCTGTTTGCACTGTCTACACAGTTAAATAATTGTTTGTTACAAGCATATTTCATTAAAGGTTTAATGAACTATCATTTTAATTGTCTTCATTTTTAGTTAGCATATACCTTAAACACTTAAAGCTGAAAGCTAATGATTGTTATATAAGAGCAGCTGCATGCTGGTGCGATAAGATGTATGTTATACATTAAATTTACGCATTATCCGATTAGTCGACTAATCGAAAAAAATAGTCGGTGACTAGTCGACTATCAAAATAATCGTTTGTGGCAGCCCTAGTATTGGACAATCAGTTATGCTGCACGGCAAACATCACTGCGGTGGCCTGATCCTGCAGAATTGCACTTTACAACATCCGCAGAATCCGGCCCATCCTCACAAGGGAAGCAGCTCAGCTTCTAGTCCAATCACTGGTCATCTCCCGCCTCGACTACTGCAACTCACTCCTGGCTGGACATCCTGCCTCTGCGATTAGACCTTTGCAGCGCATCCAGAATGCGGCAGCGCGCCTCGTGTTCAACCTACCGAAGTTCGCCCATGTGACCCCCCTCTTCCGGGACCTCCACTGGCTCCCTGTAGTAGCTTGCATCAAATTGAAGACAGCACGATCCCTCCGCTCAACTACCTCAGCCGGACATCTGTCACCGCCGTCGCTAAGAGCTAGCAAAGGTCATTCAGCAAAGTCGCAACTTTTCTTGGTTTTGGGACCTCAGTGGTGGAACGAGCTCCCTGCCGTTCTCAGGACCGCAGAGTCGCTCACTATCTTCTGAAAAAGACTCAAGACTCACCTGTTCAGAGTCCACCTCGACTCTGCATAGCCACCCTCCCCCCTCTGGCCACCATTGTACACTGTATTGTATTGTGTTGTATTGTATTGTATTATAGTACTTAACTGTGGAGCAACTGCAGTAGCTGCTATCATTGCTGTAACACGGGGAATTGGTTAGCCTAGTGATTGTTGTACTTGCACTTGGTTCTATGAACATCCTTTCTGTACCGACAGCGACATATTGTTGCACTTCTTATGACAAATGTACTTATTGTAAGTCGCTTCGGATAAAAGCGTCTGTTAAATGCCCTAAATGTAAATGTAAAATCACTTATATTAAAAGTAATCTAACAGAAATTATTGCTGTAATTTGATTATATTAATAAGCCATGTAACATGTTATGATTTGAGGTTGAGGTTTTGGACAGGTGTGATACTGGTGTTGCCACAGTGTGCACGGCTGATGTTGCTCACAGTGGTTCAAGTAATTCTCAGGGAGTTTGTGTGTAGGCTCAGACATATGAAAATAGGGGGAACATTGCTTATAGCTAGGGATCTCCCGATCCGATATTGATATCGGAAATCAGTCCGATATCAGCCAAAAAAGTGAATATCGGATTTTATCGGACTGAATCTAAAAACTCAGATATAAGCGCTCCGATATATGCTTTACCGCTCCAGCACAGTAGGTGGCGGTAATGCCCCTTAATTAACGTTGGGCCCGGCCGCAGAAGAAGAGCGTCTCTGATCCAGCATGCACAGCCCACGTGATCACAACAACGACAACGTGTTGTCGGCTGTGTGGAAGTATTTTACCGTAAACTCGGACAAAGACGTTGCAGCTAAATGCAACATTTGTCAGGCGCAAGTGTCCCGTGGAGGGACAGAACCGGGAAGGTTCAATACAAGCAACCTCATCGCACATTTGAAAAAACACCACAAAAAAGAACGTGAGGATTTTCGCGAGAGCAGCAAGGCGAAGCAACAAGCCTCTGGCTCGCTTCAGCAACCCACGCTGGCCGAAAGCTTTGCAAGACGTGACAAACTACCACGGGACAGCAAAAAGGCATTGGCCATAACAGAAAAGATAGCCCAGTTTATTGTGCTTGATGACCAGCCCCTGTCGGTGGTGAGTAATGTCGGGTTTAAACGCTTAATGGAGCACCTCGAACCTCGCTACATTATTCCTAGCCGCCACTACATTGTAGACAAAACTATACCCCAGATGCACGAAGAGGTTAAAAAGTGTATTGCCGCACATGTGGAGAAGGCAAATACTACACCACCGTGTGTGTTGTTTTTGTTGTTTTTGTCCCTGCCCACAGTTGTTTCCAACATATGCTGACAGTAAAACAATAACTGAAGTGAACTTGAATTGTTTGCACTTTAAAATTTAATTTATTCTATTCAATTGTATAATGATGTTGGTAACCAGTGGTTATTTTGCACTTTAAATATAACATTTTGTTTTTATTGGATTTGTTGAGGTATGTTGAATTATGTTGAAGGTTAAAATTTATGTAACCAATTGGTTAATAATAAATAGGTCAGTTTTTCCTATACCTACTGTTGCTGACTATTTTCTGTTATATCACTACAACATCAGTAACAGTAACTGATCACTTTATCAAGCCTTTTCTAACATTCCACACAACAAAATAAGGAATAAATATATGTATGGTTTGTGCCTATATCGTATCGTATTGATATCGGTATCGGCCAATACTCAAGGCTACAATATCGGTATCGTATCGGAAGTGAAAAAGTTGTATCGGGACATCCCTACTTATAGCATAAGCTCAATATCAGCTTGTACTGTCAAAATCTCATCTTCCACTGCAGAGGAGTTCAGGTGTAGTAGTGATGCAAATAAAAAATTCTAGCACATAAATGTAGCGATTGGCTCGACTAAAGCAAAGAAACCATTTGCCAAAGCCTTGCAGAACATTTCCGTCAATGAAGTGGTAAATGCCATAGAGAGGATGCATATAAATAAATCCTTATTTTTCTTTTTTTTGAATGTCCTGCGATCTACAGTGAAGAAAATAAAAGTATTTGAACTGCTATTTTGCAAGTTCTCCCACTTAGAAATCATGGAGGGGTCTGAAATTTTCATGGTAGGTGCATGTCCACTGTATGAGAAATAATCTAAAAAGAAAAATCCAGAGATCACAATCTATGATTTTTTTAACAATTTATTTGTGTGATACAGCTGAAAATAAGCATTTGAACACCTGTTTATCGGCTAGAATTTTGACCCTCAAAGACCTGTTAGTCCGCCTTTAAAAGTCCTCCTCCACTCCACTGTATTATCCTGAATCAGATGCACCAGTGTGAGGTGGTTAGCTGCATAAAGACACCTGTCCACCCCATACAATCAGTAAGACCCAAACATTCAGCATGGCTAAGAGCAAAGAGCAGTCCAAAGACACCAGAGACAAAATTGTACAACTCCACAAGGCTGGAAAGGGCTACAGAGAAATTGCCAAGCAGCTTGGTGAAAAAAGGTCCACTGTTGGAGCAATCATTAGAAAATGGAAGAAGCTAAACATGACGGTCAATCTCAATTGGAGTGGAGCCCCATGCAAGATATCACCTCGTGGGGTCTCAATGATGCTAAGAAAGGTGAGGAATCAGCCCAGAACTACAGGGCAGGACTTGGTCAATGACCTGAAAAGAGCTGGGACCACCGTTTCCATGGTCACTGTTGGTAATACACTAATGGCGCATTTCCACTAGCACGGCTCGGCTCGATACGGCTCGGCACGGCTCGGCTCGGTTTGGTTGTGTTTCCATTACAACTGGTGCCTCCTCGACGTGGGCGGGGTCGTCATAACACGGCTGCGCAAAACCGCTGTGACGTCATTTACACGGCGCCGAGGAACGTACAAATCCGGAAGACCAGAACAACAACAACGCGTGGTGCCATCGAGCTCCCTCTGAATCCGTTCTTCGGCAACCAGAGTCAGGAACGTCTGGACCTCCTCCACCGACCAAGGAGTGGATTTTTTCTGAGAAGCCATCTCGTTCCAAGTCAAAAAGCAGTAAAAAGTGGTGTCTTGTCTCGCGTCTTGTTTTTATTTACATTCTAGGCGGTCGTCGCGCGGTTATGACGCTTCCAGTGACGACACTCATCGGCCAATCAGTGGAAGGCAGTCGGCTGACGTCACGTTTTAGTAATGCTTCGGCTCGCTTGGAACCAGGGCTGAGGTGATACCAAAAATGTACCCGGTTGCAGGTACTGCGTGCTAGTGGAAACACGCAAATAGCGCGCCGGCCGAGCCGTGCTAGTGGAAATGCGCCATAAGATGTCATGGTTTGAAATCATGCATGGCACGGAAGGTTCCCCTGCTTAAACCAGCACATGTTAAGGCCCGTCTTAAGTTTGCCAATGACCATTTGGATGATCCAGAGGAGTCATGGGAGAAAGTTTTGTGGTCAGATGAGACCAAAATGGACCTTTTTGGTTGTAATTCCACTAATTCCACGCGTGTTTGGAGTGAATGACGCGTACCATCCCAAGAACACCATGCCTACTGTGAAGCATGGGGGTGGTAGCATCATGCTTTGGGGGTGTTTTTCTGCTCATGGGAAAGGACGACTGGACTGTATTAAGGATAGGATGACTGCAGCCATGTATTGTGAGATTTTGGGGAGCAACCTCTTTCCCTCAGTCAGATCATTGAAGATGAGTCGTGGCTGGATCTTCCAACATGACAATGACCCAAAGCACACAGCCAGGAAAACCAAGGAGTGGCTTCGTAAGAAGCATATCAAGGTTCTGGAGTGGCCTAGCCAGTCTCCAGACCTAAATCCAATTGAAAATCTTTGGAGGGAGCTGAAACTCTGTGTTTCTCAGCGACAGCCCAGAAACCTGACTGATCTAGAGAAGATCTGTGTGGAGGAGTGGGCCAAAATCCCTCCTGCAGTCTGTGCAAACCTGGTGAAGAACTACAGGAAACGTTTGACCTCTGTAATTGCAAACAAAGGCTACTCTACCAAATATTAACGTTGGTGTTCAAATACTTATTTTCAGCTGTATCACACGAATAAATTGTTAAAAAAATCATAGATTGTGATTTCTGGATTTTTCTTTGTAGATTATCTCTCACAAAGTGGACATGCACCTACCATGAAAATTTCAGACCCCTCCATGATTTCTAAGTGGGAGAACTTGCAAAATAGCAGGGTGTTCAAATTCTTATTTTCTTCACTGTATCTACCTGCGATCTACCTTTGTGATCGACCGGTCGATCCCGGTTGACGCAATGGGCACCCTTGCACCAGTGGGTGGGCGTGGGGGCCATGAAGAAGGAGGGGAGGGATCCGTAGAGTAGTTAACATACCTTCAGAAGTGCTGGTGCTGTTTTAGATTCCGTCACTCACAGTTGAAGTTGAGTACATATGATAAAAATTACAGACTTCTATGTGCTTTGTAAGTGGGAAAACCTGCAAAATCGGCAGTGTATCAAATACTGGTTCTCCCCACTGTATGTATACATGTTCTACATCTACTAAGCTAGAAAAACCTCATTCCGAGCCAGGGGAAATTTCCGCGGCACATTTGGACTTAAACTTTACTTAAGTAATAGTGTGACGTCAGACGTCAGGCAGTGGGCGGTGCTGAAGTGCAGAAGCCCTGCCTCCCGGATACCCGCAATGTTTACGAATTCTCGGGGAGGTGGATTTGCTGACACACACGCAAAGTGTTCAACCAAGCACAACAGAGCGGGCGTGCTGACCAATAACAGCAGAATGGGCTACTCGGGAAGGGGGGCCTTTAAGTGAAGTGATACAAAACGTTTTAAAGAAGCTGAAATTGGTTTTGCAGAAATGAACAGTGTGAGAATAAGGGGTATTTCTAACATACAGACATGTAACCCTAGTATGACCCCCAAATGCAATTATTAACCTTAAAAGAGCATTATGGGATCTTTAAAGAGCACCTTTTATGCTTTTTCGACTTTTATTTCCTGTAAACGTTGTTATAATGATTTATCGTCATGTTTAACCATACTAAAGTGTCAAATAATGACGTACATGCATTTAGACGTATTCCTTGCTGACTGTCTGGGGTGGCTGTGCAGAGCGCTAAACACTACGATCGCCGGTTGCGATTCACTTTTCCGGGATTTATCTACATAGAACAATCCAGATTTTCCAAGTATGGTAATGCTGCAACATGCTCTTCCGGAAGGTAACCAATCACAACGGGTGGGGGGTTGGCAGGAGGGAGGCGAGGGAGCGGAGAAGGACAAAGCCGAGTGTTGAAAGAGAATGCTGAAAGCGCCCAGATGAGAGGAAGAGTTTCCCGAAAATATGGATTTAGTGGATGTATGCTCCTTTTGTCAAGGGCACTGACCCTGTAGCCCTCCTCGATCTCCCCCCTTCCCCCGACAACGTCCCCCCATCTGCGGGCTCCAGGGCTGGGCTCCCCTCTGCTCAATGTCACAGACGCACTGCACTGCAGAGTCTTCGGAAACCCGGCGCCCCCCCTCCTATTATCACCCAAAGTACGCAGAAGACCTCCGTCAAATACAAGTCAACCTGTGAATTGCAATTCTAAAACTGGTGAACAGCCCGGTGAGTACATGGCCCAGCCGGGACACACACACCCACACAGCAATTTAAATACCATAGAACTGCTCAAAACCGCTCACGGCCCAATGAAATTGCTCGAGCTTCGCTCATTTGCGCAAAGTTAACCAATGCTGTCACACCGACGCAAGCCATCCCATGATCCTTTGCAGCACTTTTGCACGACCGGCATGAATACATTTGACGAGGAAGTACAGCATCCGACGGGGCGACGCTAGACTCGCGCGTATGCGTGTATATAAAGGTATGTTGGGTGTGTTTCTAGGTGTCCTCACCCTCTCCTCGGCGTGGCCACGGTCCCTGGTGGGGGCGAGGCCGTCGGGCTGGTCGGGGGCTCTGCGCAGCGGCAGGTGCTTCTTGAGTGTGGGCTCCAGGCTGAGGGTGGTGTAGCCCACGTGCTCGTAGATGGGGTTGATGGTCATCTTGGCGATGTACTCCGCCGCCTGACAGGGGTGGAGGAGGAAGAAGAGGGTGAGGAAGAAGAGGGTGAGGAAGAAGAGGATGAAGAGGCAGAGATGAGAGGGGGGGAGAATAAGGCTAGTGGTGTAGGGAGAAGGGAGGAAGAGAGGGGTGGAGGAGGATTAAGAGGAAGAGGAAGAGGGTGGGGCAGAGAAGGAGGAGAGGGATGGAGGGAGAGGAGGGAGTAGGATGGGGAGAAGGGAGAGAAAAGAGGTTAGAAAGGGGTGAGGGAGGAGGGGAGGGAGAGGAGGATAGGTACGAGAAGGGTAGAGAGTGATGTTGTGCAGAGGAGGGAAGAGGGTTGGGGGGGTGAGGTGGGGAAGGAGATGGGGAATTGGTTTGGAAGAGGAGAGTTGGGAGGGGGGAGGGTGGAGAGGGATGGGTGATTTGTTTGTTAAAGAGCCATATGTTAGGTTAAGTGGGTGCAAACAAGCTGCTGACGCACCCTAGACATGCATGACTGTTGGTGTTGCATTTGAATGAGAGTTTTACCTCAGATTTTCTACCGTTGATTTCATGGTATTTAAGATACTGTTGAGAAAGCTCTAACTTTGCAACTTAAAAAAACAAGACTCTGACCTCCTTATGCTATTAATTATTATATGTATTGTCAAACACATTAATCAGTGTATATGAGGCAGACATTTTCTGAAGGATTCTGAACGTTTCAAAGGATTCTCCTTCAGTCGGTTTGCTTTCCTGACAAAATCTAAATCAAAAAGGTACTTAGTCAATTGCTGGTCTCTGTAGCAGAATGACTCCTCATTAGTAGTGGTCAGTAACCCCACCTGTCACGCGGGATACTGGGGTTCAATTCCCCGACATGGAGACTTTACATTTTTACTCACTGCTACAGCAGTATTATTACTACCTGTAAATAAACGCTGGCGCAACATTCTTGACAACTTTGACATTAAAGTTAACTAACATATAATAACCATTTACTGTTTTGTTGCGTTATTGCGTCACATTATTAGCATATCATTGTTAAAGAGAACTGTTTGGCCGATTTAGGATGCTACATGAATTTAAGGAGCCACCATGGAAGAAAGCCAAACCTACGATGTAGCTACACTGCCTTTTTCTTCTCTGGAAACTAGCTAAACTGTTCAGAGTTCCCCTGGACTCTGCATAGCCACCCCATCCCATCCCTCTTATGCAGTTATTGTATGTTGGAAGTCCTGGCACTTAATGTACACACTTATTGTATGTTGAACCACCTTGCACTTAAGAATAGTACTTAGTTGTGGAGCATCTTATCCAAGATATCTTTGTTGTATACGGGGAATGGCTTAACCTAGCGATTGTTAGTGCTTGGCTCTTAGTTGAACGAACATCCATGCACAGGGTCCAAAATGTGTCCCAACATCAAAAGCAACTCTTATGCAATGTAACCCAGAATTAAATGGTAAAATGTATCCAACAGTAGTATCGAGTATCGCTTATAGCAGGTGTTCACTTTGTACGCCACACACACACACACACACACACACACACACACACACACACACACACACACACACACACACACACACACACACACACACACACACACACACACACACACACACACACACACACACACACACACACACACCTTTGTCTCGATGTAGAGCGTGATCAGGCCATCAGTGACCAAGTCATGGATGGACTCGAACCTCTTCTCGGCGACAAAGTGCTTCCCATCGTGGTACAGACGGAAGTTTTTGGTCTGGTTCCTGAACCTAGAAATAGAGGAGTGCAAGTCGATATTAATGATCAAATAATAACCATAATAATTTATGTTTTTTTATTTAATGTTTCTTTGTTTTATTATGGAAATCAGTATTCACAGAGAATGTATGTTTCAATACAGTACATCATAATACATACTGATAATAATAACAGTAATACAATACTATTACGTCTCTGATGGCCATAATAAGGATGAAATGCGTATGAAATAGGGTTACTTATTTTGGAGCCCAATTATTTACGTATAAGTGTGTTTTGAGCATGGAAAACACATTGACTGTGGAGTTCAATGCTCTTGCTAACTCCGACAAATTCCTAATTCCAGTGAGACTAAAATTGTGTTTTCCCACAATTCACGACCACCTCTCTGCGTATTGAAAGGACCTGAAGAAAAGAAACCAGCACATTGCTGCGCGTCATTAACCCAAAAAGTCCAGAGCTGCCGTAGTCTGGCAGCACCCAGAGTGGGCCACCGGGCTCTGGGATGATATTTATGGAAGTCAATTAAGGGCAGAGGACAACGAGACAGAGAGAGGGTGAGAGATAATGAGAGCGGTAGAGAGATAATGAGACAGGGACAGAGAGACAGAGAGAGAGGGGGGGGGGGGGGTCGAGAGCGAGACAGAGAGAGCGAGAGCGAGCCAGAGAGAGATAAAGAAAGAGAAGGTTGAGGTCCAGAGAGAGGTAGGAGAGGTGTAGAGAAAGAGAGAGAAAGAAAGAAAACAGGACACATGGAGGGAGGGACATTAAAAAAAAGAGTTGTAAAACTATGAATAGCCAAGACTGACCCAGAACCAAATGGAACAAATGAGAGGAGTGAGAGAGGGACCCATGCTGGGTGCTCCTCCCCGACATGTGTCCTGCTCTCTAATCCCCGACCTCCAGGCAAATGGGGCTGGATCGCTGAGTGAAGGAAGGCACGATGCAGCGACTGGGGACTCTTCAGATTTACCATAACGTGTAATCCCCTGATAAGTTTGAATTGATTTTGATTGGTCCATTTAAAAGTAACATCAAGTTATTTAATTAGTCAAATGCAGAAAAGCGGTCATAGCTGGCAATGAAAATGTTGTATCCCAAGCTGTCCTTAACAATGCAAATATATGTATATATATATACAGTGGGGCAAAAAAGTATTTAGTCAGCCACCAATTGTGCTCCCACTTAAAAAGACGAGAGAGGCCTGTAATTTTCATCATAGGTAAACCTCAGCTATGAGAGACAAAATGGAAAAAAAATATCCAGAAAATCACATTGTCTGATTTTTTAAGAATTTATTTGCAAATTATGGTGGAAAATAAGTATTTGGTCACCTACAAACCAGCAAGGTTTCTGGCTGTCGGAGACCTGTAACTTCTTCTTTAAGCGGCTCCTCTGTCCTCCACTTGTTACCTGTATTATTGGCACCTGTTTGAACTCCTTATCAGTATAAAAGACACCTGTCCACAACCTCAAACAGTCACACTCCAAACTCCACTATGGCCAAGACCAAAGAGCTGTCAAAGGACACCAGGAACACAATTGTAGACCTGCACCAGGCTGGGAAGTCTGAATCTGCAATAGGTAAGCAGCTCGGTGTGAAGAAATAAACTGTGGGAGCAATTATTAGGAAATGGAAGACATACAAGACCACTGATAATCTCCATCGATCTGGGGCTCCACGCAAGATCTCACCCTGTGGGGTCAAAATGATCACAAGAACGGTGAACAAAAATCCCAGAACCACAAGGGGGGACCTAGTGAATGACCTCCAGAGAGCTGGGACCAAAGTAACAAAGGCTACCATCACTAACACACTACGCCGCCAGGGACTCAAATCCTGCAGTGCCAGACGTGTCCCCCTGCTAAAGCCAGTGCATGTCCGGGCCCGTTTGAAGTTTGCTAGAGAGCATTTGGATGATCCAGAACAGGATTGGGAGAATGTCATATGGTCAGATGAAACCAAAATAGAACTTTTTGGTAAAAACTCAACTCGTCGTGTTTGGAGGAGAAAGAATGCTGAGTTGCATCCAAAGAACACCATACCTACAGTGAAGCATGGGGGTGGAAACATCATGCTTTGGGGCTGTTTTTCTGCCAAGGGACCAGGACGTCTGATCCGTGTGACGGAAAGAAAGAATGGGGGGAGATTTTGAGTGAAAACCTCCTTCCATCAGCAAGGACACTGAAGATGAAACGTGGCTGGGTCTTTCAGCATGACAATGACCCCAAACACACCGCCCGGACAACGAAGGAGTGGCTTCGTAAGAAGCATTTCAAGGTCGTGGAGTGGCCTAGCCAGTCTCCAGATCTCAACCCCATAGAAAATCTTTGGAGGGAGTTGAAAGTCTGTGTTGCCCAGCGAAGGACCAAAAACATCACTGCTCTAGAGAAGATCTGCATGGAGGAATGGGCCAAAATACCAGCAGCAGTGTGTGAAAACCTTGTAAAGACTTACAGAAAACGTTTGACCTCCGTCATTGCCAACAAAGGGCATGTAACAAAGTATTGAGATGACCTTTTGTTATTGACCAAATACTTATTTTCCACCATAATTTGCAAATAAATTCATTTAAAAATCCTACAATGTGATTTTCTGGATTTTTTTTTCTCATTTTGTCTGTCATAGTTGACGTGTACCTATGATGAAAATTACAGGCCTCTCTCATCTTTTTAAGTGGGAGAACTTGCACAATTGGTGGCTGACTAAATACTTTTTTCCCCCACTGTATTATACACATTTATTATACATACATACATATATACATTGAATGTGTGTTGAGGTTCAGGGGGTTATTAGGGTGTTCGGATCCCAGCCAAAGGTACCAGGTTCGATCCCTAATGTCCCCCATTCTTCCTCCATCTTTGAGCAAGATGCCTTGAGCCAAACCTGTCCCTACATGATATGGATCTGTAATCACTAGAAGCTACTTTGGATCAAATGTCTCCTAAAAGATTTGTAATGAAAGGTGTTTGTGAGCCAAATCAACAGGGAAGTGTTCTTGTTTACAAGACTCTCACACAAACGTCCTCCTCCCCCCCCCCCCTCTCCTTTCACGAAGCACTCTCCTACCCATGCCCCGCGCACACTGGGAGTTCACAGTCAGATGTGTCTGAGCAGCTTCCCGTCTACTGCTGTCTTTGATGAACGCTAAACCCTTACACCCCCCGCCCCCCAAGGAGGCAGGGATACCTTGTCTAGTAGCAGTTGTTTGGGACATAGTATTCGATATGGCGAGTGTGGGGTTTGATTAAATAAGTTATATAAAATAGGTTAAATAGCCATAAATATATATAATAGGTTATTTTGGAATGCATAATTGCCATCAATTTTCTGTTACTCAGCAATTATGGCTTCTTCTCCATGAGGAGTACACACACAAGCATGCTAGGTCCCGAGGGGACATAGCATGGATCGTGTATTGGTGATCCAATGCCGAATTATGCTGAGCTTCTTTTTGAGAATGCGCAAAGCGATGCACTATTCAAGGCTCATCACTTGTTTCTGTCACAACCTTAACTGACAACCTCTTCCAATGAATGTCCTGAATACAAATTTAATTTAAACTCTTAACTTGGTAGAAGGAATCAATGTGTGCATGTAAACAATGTAGAGCCTGTAAGTTTTAATTGCTTTGAATCTCTTCCTGCATCAAAACACCCTGTGTGTTGCAGTGCAGTCTTAGAAAGCAAGACACCGGTATGCTGAGGTTATTCAACCACCAGAGGGTGCGTCATCTGCACCCCCTGAGGAGGTTCCATCCATGGCTCACTTGAACATGACTCCTCGTTAGTATAGTGGTCAGTATCCCCGCCTGTCACGCGGGAGACCGGGGTTCAATTCCCCGACGGGGAGGGTCACATTTTTCTCTCAAACCCATCTAGGGAGACTAGTGTCTTTTTAGTTTCTTCACTTGATCTACTACAGAACAAGGCAATATGAATTAATCTCCAGTTATCCACGCACAAGTGGACAGAAGGGCATGTGAATATCCGATCCCCTTTTGGAGGTCATCGGGGACACAAACGTGTAAATCCCAAACATAGATTTCCAACATGAATTAGGTCAATAATTTCTGACTGGATCTCCCGTAGCTTACCTTACTATACGGACCAACAGTGAACAATCACTCACGATAAATGCACTCATTAACATTATGACTCAACTCTTATCCAATTGTTGAACAACCTTTGGGTGTTACATTTAGGGCATTAAGCTTACAATAATTACATTTGTCCGAAGAAGGTGAAACAACAATATATTGCTGTTGGTACAGTAAGGATGTTAATAGAACCAAGTGCCAAGCACTAACAATCGCTAGGTTAACCCATTCCCTGTATACAAAGAAGATATCCAGGATAAGACGCTACAAACAAATAACTAAGTACTGTAACTAAATACAACATATAAGTGTGTACATTAAGTGCCAGGATGTAATAAGTAGGAGGGCATAGAGTCTAGGTGAACTCTGAACTTGTGAGTCATGAGTATTGGGTGTTTATTGCGTCATCTCCACCCTGCGCGGGTCAGGCCATCAAACCAAGTAAAGCAGCATTCCTGCTCTACAGTAAGCCTTAATTTCTAGTAATATCAAAGGTCATGGTAAGAATGACAATGGACGGAAAGTTTAAGGATCAGTATGACATCGACCTTCATCATTTTGTTAAGACCATTCCAGTCGGAATTGCATTTAATTGGTCACTACTACTAAAAAGGTCTGAAAGTCACCCTATTTAACCTATAGAATTGAGTTCATGCCAATGAGGACCTACAAATAACTCCTCATTAGTATAGTGGTCAGTATTAGGGATGTCACGATACCAGACACCTAGTAGTCGATACCAATACCAGTGAAATTCCACAATGAGTTTTTTGGATATTGAGGAGGACGTGGAGCAAAACACGGCAATGCATGTAACGTCTTGTCTGATTTGATTTTGTCATGGTTACCAGCTGCACGCTCCGTAACAGTTACACACCAATATTTTTAATGTTTATAATTCAGTCTCTCTCTCTCTCTCTCTCAACTCAATTGTGATTAATCACTAACACGGAAATATAAAAAATGTTTTGATGGTAAACACCTGGGATTCATGGGGTCCTTCTAAAGGAGATTTCAAAATATCGAGATATATATTGTATATCATGAAATGGAGAAAATGTTTTTTTCCCATATCGCACACCCCTACAATAAAACCTGTGTACTGCAACATACACTCATTTATTAAAAACATTTGAACATTAGAAAGAACAGTGGCACTGGCATGTAAGCCTTCAAGTAATGAATAAAAATAAACCACTTTAACATTACAAAAAAGAACAGTAGTAAACACTATATAACGTGCAAACTGAGGCTTTATTCATTCTTCTTTATAACATTCATGGAAAATGAAATAGAAAACCTGTGTCCAAAGGAAGAACAGCAGACCTGAAATTACAACGGAAAAGACTACAAAAGAAAAGACTACAACCAAACATAAACAACCCCATGTCCGTTTCCGATTCCGGTGTGGTTTCCGTTTCAATGGGATATAAAAAATCCTAAATAAAACACGACAGAAACTGTATTTCGCTACAAACGTTTAGGGTCGTTTCAAGGACAGGTGTGTGAATGACCATAGCAGGCCATTCTGAAGCAGGCAGGGGCGATTTGAAATGAGCCAAATTCCCGAGACAGGATCAATGGTCAACATTTCGGTGTTAACCACTATATTTCATCCTAGACAAACCAGAAAGGGGGCTCAATGTGCTAAATACAGGAATTGTCCTTTGAACATGCGCTGATCACGTGAATGCACAACTTTATTAGGGGTCCGAGCAGTGAAGCTGCTTGGCCCCTATTGTTTCTGTGACGTTTTTTTTGCATCCAAAGGTGGCGCTATTGTAAAAAATCATGGATTAGCCTTATTTCTCCTCACCAGATTGACCTCTCAAAGTTCTTTCAGAATATTAATCTCTAGAATCAGACGCATTTATAAAACCCTGACCCTAAACATGTATACTCTTCCCACAATTTCATATTAAAGCTAAACATGATAAAAAGATTAATAGGCTAAAAAAATCATAAAATATTCACCAAAATCGCCACATAAAACCTTTAGACCAAGCCTCACAAAAATCATCGAACTGAATTTGTTTTACTTAGTTCCATTTGAGAAATGTTGGCCAATAAATTGGGAGCAGTTAGCCCATTTTTCTTATATGACCATTTTGTTATTGTATAAAAAAAAAAACATACAACTATTATTAGGTGGATACCAATACCCCCCCATTACTAATAAACCCAAATTGTGGTACTGCATCCAAAGGTGGCGCTATTTAAAAAAAAATATGAACTAGCCTTATTTCTCCTTACGAGATGGACCTGGAATCAAAATTCTTTCATCATACTAATCTCTAAAATCAGATGCATCTTTTTCACCCTGGTCTGCTCTAAAAATGTTTACTTTTCCCACAATTTCATAGAAAACCCATTTTGCCTAGATGACCATTTTGTTATCGTATTTTATTTTATTTATTTGATTAGGACATTGCACATTAATCAATACGTCAGCCAGAGCATCAATATACATATGCCAGAGTTAGCTTAGTTGCTAATTTACATCCGTTGTCCTAAGGCAAGTCAAAAACATAAAAACAACATACCATACGGGTATCATTAGGTGAATACCATTAACAGTGCACATTTTCAGATCTGTACTCTTTTAAGAAAGCCTATGATTTTCTTCTGAAATGTGTGCTTGGAGTTTTCATGATGTGTGCAGGAGGCGCAGCGCATGCTAGCCGACCAGATACTGAGTGTGGAATGTACTAACCCGGACTCTTTGGTGATTGTGCATGGTGACTTTGACAAAGGCAACCTCAACCATGAACTACCCAAATTCAAACAGTTCATTAAATGCCCGACCAGAGAGAACAATATTCTGGATCACTCTAACACCACAGTCGGCGGTGCATATCACGCCGCCCCCGCACTAGACTGGGCCACTCCGACCACATCATGGTCCACCTGATTCCTTCATACAGGCAGAAACTAAAGCTCTGTAAACCTATGGTGAGGACGTCAAAGCAGTGGACTAGTACAGCGGTGGCTGTGAAAACTAGTATGCTTTCAGGACTGCCACTGTCACGTTAAAATTGTACCGGGGGCGAAAATTGTACCGGCCTACGTCATCGTTTGTTTACATCCTGACAACCTGCCCGGCAACAGACGACGCGATGCAGAAAACATGTTTCCAAACGACAAATAACATAATACAGATAGCGGATCGCTATCTGTATTATGATAGATAGCGATAACAATTGTTTTTACTTTATATATTGTATTGTATTTTAATTGTTTAATCGAAACACAATAAAAAAAAATTGCCCGCGAAACGGGCGATCGCGTCAAATGACAAATGCTTTTGCCCCGCGTCAAAATGACATTTGTCATTTGACGCGATCGCCCGTTTTGCGGGCAAAATTTTTTATTGTTTCGATTGTTTTCTGCATCGCGTCGTCTGTTGCCGGGCAGGTTGTCAGGATGTAAACAAACGATGACGTAGGCCGGTACAATTTTCGCCCCCGGTACAATTTTAACGTGACACCACCAATAGTCTGGATGAATACACAGAGGCTGTGACATCATACATCAGCTTCTGTGAAGACTGCGGTATTCCATCAGCAGCAGAGTGAGTTCTAACGACGACAAACCCTGGTTCACAGCTAAACTTAGGTTGTGAGGTGTAGAGGCCCAGAAACCTGGGCCTCTACACCTCACACCTCTGGGTCTCTCCCCTCCTCTACCAGTGACGACTCTCTGTCTGCATGATACGGACGTCAACAAGCTCTTCAAGAGACAGAATCCCCGCAAAGCAGCCGGACCAGATTCTGCCTCACCATCCACCCTGAAGCAGTGCACTGACCAGAGGGGTGTTCCACGAACGGCGGTTTAACAAACACTGAGTTAACGCTGAACTCTAGGTTGATGACCCTGTGCCGAGCCTAGACACGTTCTCTCATGCGTCGCTTCCACAGCAGCGGTTATGCATTAGTTTAATCAACTCGGAGTTGGTTAACCCAGGGTTGTGCGCGTCCACGCCAAACCTAAAAAGACATGATGCATGGATCATGGAAACCCTGATCGAAATGACGAAACGGGCCGCTTATTTCAATGAAATGGAACTCCAGGTACTCCTGGAGAGCTCCTGAAGGACATTATCACAAGAAAAGGGAAAGCTAACTCTGCAACCCGGAAAACCAAAGCCTGGCAGCGGATCGCTGACCGCGTAAATACGTTAGTTACACGTCAAAAGCATGATCCTTGATATTTGAGCCATGAATCTATAAATTCCAGTTCCAGTTAAGCATTCTTAACGTTCCTACCATAACCCTTTTCTTCTAAAAAAAAATATGTAAGGCTACTCCGATGGCTTCCAAGCCGGTCAGCGGATCAAGTAAAAAATAAAGATATAAAAAACATACAAACTGGTAAGCTTTTCCCACCATCGTATTGGTCTAAATTTAAATAAGCCATTTTTTTAAGCCAATCGTAAAACGACAGTCGGCAGACTGGATCTGGCCCTCAAATTGTCTTGACCCCGGTGAAGGCGCTGTTAATAAACATAAATTCAGGGCCCCCTGGCATGGAGAGGGTACCTAGAGGTACCTCCTCAGAGAGTCAGGGGCCATGTGAGGGTACCCCACTGGTTGAATGTAGGTTTTTGTGTTTTCTTAGCCTTTGAAGTAACACATGCAATCCGTGTGCATGCACGTCGCATATTTTCCAAATGTTTCTTTTTTTGGTAACTGGGTAGAAAACCTAAAAGTGACAATTCGTCAACTTCACAGATCAAGATGGAATAGTGCTTGTAATGATGCCGCCGGCTACGATCGAACATTCTCCAGTGGATGTAAGTCCGTTAGGACTATTATACTTTATGTTGTAAGTGCCTCTCGGCATAGTAGGCCTACTCATACAATATTGCTCTTTGTATGATAGGAGGCCGATAAAAATCTTGGATGGGTCATCTGAAAGGACTGAGATATGTGCTCATTATCTCCAACTTTATAGCCTAGATAAAATTGCCATTTGCAAAAAACGGAGGGCTACGCAAATAGTGTGGAGTGAACTGAGGGTTCTCGATTGGTAGTGTTGTTGGCTATGTAAGACTGGAGAAGGCTATTTAAATATATTAAAGATTTGCGGGAGAATCTATATCTCTCCAGCAAAAAGTCATCCGATATGCCAAGATGTCGAGCCGTGGTTTTATTAATCGCTCCCGGTGGATTGCACGTATAATTTGCGCTCCGATATCAGCAGTTCTCTTCATCAAAAGGGCATGCCATTGACACATGAAATCTGCGGTGAACATGGGTTTTAAATACCCCAAAACCGGGTTATGTTTCAAACTTAACCTGCGCAAAACCTGCTCCGACCAGGTTTACTTCAGAGCATATGTTGCTATAGTAACTAACATACCGTGGTCATTTTGGAACGGAAAACCCAGGGTTACCGCAAACCCCGAGTTAACTTACCCGGTTATGTGATAAAACCGGCTTTGTGGAACACCCCACAGCTGTCTCCAGTGTTCACAGAGATCTTAAACACCTCACTGGAGACATGTCATGTGCCAGCCTGCTTCAAAGTCTCCACCATCATCCCCGTCCCCAAGGATGCAAGGACGACAGGACTGAATGACTATAGACCCATTGCACTGACCTCTGTGGTCATGAAGTCGTTTGAGGGCCTTGTACTGTCCCACCTCAAATCCTTCAGCAACCCACTCCTGGACCCACTGCAGTTTGCCTACAGCCAACAGGTCTGTAGACGATGCAGTAAACATGGCTCTGCACTACACTCTCCAGCATCTGGACTCCCCAGGAACATATGCCAGAATCCTGTTTGTGGACTTCAGCTCCGCCTTTAATTCTATCCACCCAGCTCTGCTTCAGGACAGGCTCTCCCAGCTCTATGTGCCCGATTCCACCTGCAGGTGGATCACAGACTTCCTGTCTGACAGGAAGCAGCATGTGAAGCTGGGGAAACATTTATCTGAATCCCAGACCGTCAGCACCGGATCCCCCCAAGGCTGTGTTCTTTCCCCTCTGCTCTTCTCCCCCGCTCATCGGGCTCATCTCTGGCGAGGATGAGTCCGCCTTCAGATGGGAGATTGACCATCTGGTGACCTGGTGCAGCAAGAACAACCTGGAGCGTAACACTTTAAAAACAATGGAGATTATTGTGGACCCAGCCCCATCCGCCCCCATCATCCTGTGTGGCTCCCCAGTCGACTCTGTGGAGTCCTGCCACTTCCTGGGCACCATCATCAACCAGGACCTAAAATGGGAGCTGAACATCAGGTCCCTCACCAAAAAAGGCAAGCAAAGGATGTTCTTCCTGCGCCAGCTGAAGAAGCTCAACCTGCAAAAGACTATGATGGTGCACTTCTACACTGCCATTTTAAGTCTATCCTCATCTCATCCATCACTGTCTGGTACACTGCTGCTATGGCAAGGACAAGAGTACGAATGAGTAGACGACATTTCTGTGTAGGCTACTATATACACAAGTGCAAAAACACCAACATATTCTTTACTTTGCTGACCACGTTATTTGATATCTTGACGAAAGCCTATTAAGGAAAGATAAGACACCATCTTTGTTAAATGTGACTGCATCACCTATTCTCACATTGTGGTCGGCAGCTCTCGGATTTTGCCGTACCTCCAGTTAAAACTACTCATGTTGATATTGCTGCGTTGTCTCTGTTGTAGAGACAACGCAGCAACACCTCTACCCAAGTCCCGCTCCTGGAATCGCAAAGCTGTCTAATCGCATTTACATGAAAATGAACTCCCCCCCCACCCCCCCAAGATGTGTAGGGTACCAGAGGGAAAATTTGGGTGCGAAATCAAGCTGGTATATAACCTTGGTCAGTGTAAACGTGCGGAACATGCCGGGAAAAATGCGGGCATAAGAGGGGCATATTTGGCAGTGTAAAAACGTTTACTGTTGCTCAACAGCGTTCCCAATGGAATCTTGGGATTCAAACTCAAAGTTTAAGCCAGGCTACAGATGCCTATGCCAGGTAGCCTATCTATTAGGTTTGTGTGTGTATATATACACATAAAAAACAATAAAACAAAAAAAAGCAACCCTAAATGGTACTAATAATTGGCATAATATTTTTTTTTCGGTTTTCGGCCTTGGTTTCCTCATTTTCGGTTTCGGCCAAGAATTTTCATTTTGGTGCATCCCTACTAAGCTGTGTCTCAAGGGATGTCCATATAATAGTTAAGAGGCAGAAAACACCAGAGTGTCAAAACACAAACCCAGTAAACCGAATTGCTCTGCGTGACACGTATCGATTTCACACCGGAAATTCTGAAGCTCCATTAAAGGGGACATATTATAAAAACAGCATTTTTCCTGGGATTTGGGGTGTTGTTGTGGGTAGATGGTTCTCCCACACGCATACAAACTTTGAAATAAATCTGTACATGATTTTTTGAGTGAGATGAGCATTTCTGGAAGCAGCCCACCTCCAGCTACCAAATGAGCAGGTCAGTTTCGGAGCCCCCTCCTACGAAGGAAGGGGTCACATTTGAATATTACCTCCCACTTCCCCACTCCCCTCCAATCAGAGCATAGCTATGGTTTTGTGGACCAGCGGACGAGCAGCTCCGGCGGGGGGACCTCGGTGCTAGCCCTGCAGCTAAGCTCCGGAAGTACAATCCCTTTCTCTGGCGCCGAGCTCATCCCGCCGGAGCTGCCGCCAAAGGGAAGTCGGGAGGAGGAGACATGGAGTAGAAAGGGATTGTACTCCCGGAGCTGAGCTGCCAGACTGCCGCTGAGCTACCCCAGCCGGAGCTGCTCATCCGCCGGAGCTGCCACCTAGCTTCAGCGCTAGTTCAGCTCCCGGAGTACACCACCGGAGCTGCCAGACTGCGGCCGGCAGCTTTGGCGCGGGGAGCTCGGAGGCAGTCCGGTAGCTCAGCTCCCAGAGTACAATCTTTTTCTTCTCCATGTCGCGGTTCATGAACTTCAGAGAGTCAATGCCAAAGTTCCTTCCACCCAATTCTTTTTAACCATGGCCGAGATATCCCCCACTACGGGTCTTTACTTGAAGTACCAGAGACTTCAGACAGTCTTTATTATTCATAATATCATCCGAGGCGCACATAGCTTTTGGCCGTGATATTAGATAGATTATATAAATACCCATAGATAATAATATTATTATTATGTTATATTAAATAATATAGATAGAGTTCCAGGAGTCAGCAAACGGCAACAATCGCTTCTCCTCCATGCTATGGTTCAGTCTGACCGCTCATTGGTCCAGTAGGGCGGAGATCGTTTATTGGCCTGTGGCACATGCCGTTCTGAAACGCCACATGCCGTTCTGGAACGCCACATGCCGTTCTGGAACGCCACATGCCGTTCTGGAACGCCACATGCCGTTCTGGAACGCCAGATGCCGTTCTGGAACGCCACATGCCGTTCTGAGGCAAAGTCCGACAGCAGCGAAACCTGGGTCACTCAGTCGAGTGACGACGCGCATGAAATGACGCTGGGCCTCCTCTGGAGTTTTAAAATGGACAGAATGTGCTACCGGTATAAGGAGATGGAGCCCCGCAAATACGTCACAATGCAGGCGATCTACCGGACACTAGCCAGACAGTACGACCCCCTGGGATATATCAATCCACACAACCCGCGCCAAGGTGCTCGTATGGGAGTTGTGGACCGAAAAGAGGGGATGGGACGACCCCCTCCTGGAGTCACTCGAGACTAGATGGTCCGAGTGGGAAGAAGAGCTCCCCACTCTCCAAGAGATCGATCTCCCCAGGAGCTACTTCCCTCCTGGTGTGAGTTGGACACACAGCCGAGTCTCACTACATGTCTTCTGTGACGCATCCGAGCTGGCCTACGGTGCAGTGGCATACTTGCGTGCCGTAGAGCCCGACGGCACTATCCATGTGTCCTATACCCTCGCTAGAAGCAGAGTCGCACCGAAGAAGCTACAGTCGATACCCCGTCTTGAGCTCTGCACCGCAGTCAGTGGAGCCCAGATGGGCCACCTGCTACAGGAGGAGCTACGGCTGGAGCGGCACGATGTGTCGATGTGGTCCGACTCGACCACAGTCCTAGAGTGGATCCAATCGACCTCATGCAAGTACAAAGTCTTTGTGGGAACTCGGATCACAGAGATCCAGGACCTTGTTGGGGCCTGCCTGCTGGCGGTATGTGGGCGACGGATGTCAACCCAGCTGACATTATCACCAGGGGCATGACCCTTAAGCAGCTGGCTCTTCCCAATCTCTACCACCAGGGAACCGAGTATCTCACCAAGCCCGAGTTGCAATGGCCCTGTCCTTCTGAACCAGAGCCCACGGAAGTGGGGGCGGAACTCAGAAAGTCCATCTTCTGTCGCCTCACGGGCCTCCAAGACCCAGCAGTTACTGACGGGCCAGTCGTTGAGGACTGCAAAACAATTTAGGAGCTCCAAGAGCAGACATTCTGCCATCAGAGTTCCCACAAGGAAGATAAGACTCCCCTTACTGCGGGCGCGACTACCCTGCCGCACAGAGGTTATGGTGCTGCAAAGGGTGCAGCGAGAGGTCTTTTCCACAGAGATGGCATGTCTGGAGCGGAAGGTGGAGCTATCCAATGACAGCCGGTTGAGACAGCTGGCCCCTGAATTGGACGACAAAGGCATTGTACGGGTCGGAGGTCGTCTGAGAAGGGCCCAGGGTCTCGGAGAGACTCTTCGCTGAACTGAGAGAAAGCCGGTACTGGATACTCCGTGGCCGGGAGGCGGTGCGCCGCTACCAGAGCAGGTGCACAGAGTGCCGCAAGTTAAGAGCCAGGGCCATCATATACTGATGATGTCTGACTCTCCGGCAGACCGTCCTCCAGATCAACAAGGCGCCCTTCCATCATACTGGGGATGGATTGCTTTGGGCCTTCTCTGTCCGGGCCGAGGTCGGACGAACCAACAGCCAAGCGATGGGAGCCATCGTCTTAAATGCCTGACCTCAAACGCCATCCATCTAGAGGTGTTGGAAGACCTGTCAACAGCCAGCTTCCTCATGTCCTTCCGTCGTTTCACCGGGAGGAGAGGGCGTCCCTGTGTCCTCCTCTCCGACAATGGGACCAACTTCCACGGTGGGGAAGCTGAGCTGAAGAAGAACTACAGAGACAGGACAGAGGAGGTGAAGAAAGAACTAGCCCCCCTCCAAGTCGACTTCCAGTATAACCCACCTAGCGCCCCTCATTTCAGAGGAGTGTGGGAGAGGGAAGTCAGGTCAGTGAAAGCGGCTCTCAACTTCGCCCTTGGAGGACAGGACCTCAAAGCTGAGGTCTTCGCCAGTGTTGGTTGAAGTGGAGGCCATCCTCAACTCTAAGCCGTTGGGATACACGAGTAGCGACCTGGCTGACCTCGATCCCATCACGCCCAAACTCTCCCTAATGGGGCGGGCCAGACACAGCTCTCCCACTCGCCGCCTGTAGAAAATGTGGTGTGTATTTTAGTGTCTCTCTTATTTGTTCACACATTTCTAGTTTTAGGAACAGGCCAGGCCTCTCATACTGATACAAAGGTGTTATCCCCAACATTCTGCCATTGTTATGTGTCAGGGTAGGTCGAACCAACCTGGCCTCCGGGGACATAGCCAGGGCCAGATACCTTATCAAGGAAGAAGTGCGTCTGTTCAACGTGTTTTTATCCATCCCCTTTTTGTATTAATACTCGCCCAACACCTTTGGTTCGAGGAGTAGAGGGTTTCGACAGCCAAGGAACAAGTCATCGACCACCGGGTCTCCACTATAGATTATTCAAACCTAAGTCTGTATCTCGCTATCGTACATCCTGGAATAAAACCATCTATTTCAACTCTCTACTCCAACCTGTCAAGCTGTTTGTATTTCGACTTCAGAATTACTACTACGACTGAAAATACCACAACGCAGAGTCTGTCCGAACAGTTTAGAGAAATAAGCTGAAATCATACATTTGGTGCCGTGACCCGTCTTGAAGAGAGAGGAGTGAGAAGACGATTGCCTCTGAAGATTGCCCTGTGACAGAGAAGAGCGCGCGCCCTGCCTGGAGGACGTCTCAACGCCTGCCCTGCCGAGGGACCCGCATCCACACAACGCGGCTGAACCAGCGGCATCTCTATGCACCACGTGGAATCAACGGTGACTGAATCTTATTCCCACACTCTCGACCAAGAGAAAAGAACAAGAAAGTAATCTTAAAATATATTACACACACATAACTGTGATTATATTATTAGTTTTTACTATTAGGCGGCTCACTACATTTGCTGAAGTAATGAAGTTGTGTCATTAAGAGCTTGACGAAGTGAGGACCTGCATTAGTGATTAAGAGTTTGTGTAATAATCACTGAATATACGCCATATGAAACTATTGTTTGTTCCTTTGGTCTGGTTTGAGTCCTAGAAATTTTGATTAAGGCCTTTGGTCTGGGTTTGAGTCCTGGAATTGTTGAATACGGCCTTTGAGCTGGGTTTGAGTCCTAGAATTGTTGAATAATATTGATTAAGGCCTTTTGGTCTGGGTTTGAGTCCTGGAATAATGTTGTTAAGGCCTTTGGTCTGGGTTTGAGTCCTGGAATATGTTGTTTAAGGCCTTTGGTCTGGGTTTGAGTCCTGGAATATGTTGTTAAGGCCTTTGGTCTGGGTTTGAGTCCTGGAAATGTTGTTAAGGCCTTTGGTCTGGGTTTGAGTCCTGGAATATTGTAATAGCATGTCATTCAAGTGATTTGTTCATCTTTGCTAGTGTTGTCAATGTTTGATACGTGTCCTGAATAAAACTTAAGACGTCTGGTTTGCTCAGGGCTTTGTTTTACGACTTTGTTGGACAAGGAGTGAAACCGTATTGTATTGTAATTCACTGTGAGGTTACATGGAATCGCTAGAGTTTTTGTTTGTGCTATGTTGTTTTGATCCCCGCCGAGGAATCACATATATTGTTTTTAATGAGATAATGATGGACCCCCAAACTAAACGCTGGCCAAAAGGAATCGATCTGGAAAGGTTTTCAAAGACTGGGTCAAGAAGACTAGACGAAGTGAAACCAGTTGGGGTTGTTACTATTATGTCTCAGTGTAAGCGCTACTTTTATCAGCATGTCAGCAACAAAAAGAGAGATGAATTGGAAAAGACAACTGCTCACTATGAAGATGCTCTGGGAAAACAAGAGAGCAAATCAAACTGCTTGCCGAATGAAATTCGTTTGTTAAAGGAATGAATTGACTCGGGAGAGAGACCTACAACCAGAACACTAGTCACAGGAGAGGACTGATAGCGGCCCGCCCCCTCGACTCAGGGCCCCCAAGGGGGGGTGACCAAGGCAACGGAGGAGGAGTTTTGGGAGTCTATGGTCGCATGTACCCCACACTGCCACACGTAGTGCCAGATGGGGAATACATCTTCCCGATGCAGCCATCGTCGCAACCTGGTGGTTTACAGGAGTCAAGACACAGTGTTCTCCCAGCCGTCAAAAGCTTTATAAGGGCGAGTACCCGGTCATCTTGCAAGTAACCCCCACGTGCACGGAAGGGAAAACCATCTGCCCCACCTGACTATGCTAACCTCAGGCCCTTGAAGAAGATAGAAAGCGCTGAGGAGGACGCACAATCTCTCATGAACCCTTCAGCCCGAAGAACATCGAAAAATGGAGTGCGAGATCGACCACGCCAAAGAGAGCAGGCCTACAGCCATGGATGAAACTGAAACAACTGATGCTTCTGTACGAACTCCACCCTACGATGGCTTTGCTATTTTGTTCAAACACCTGAGCAGCACTGAGCGCATCCAGATTCGATACGAGGTGGAAAGATGCCCTTGGAGAAGACGGAATGAGAACAGAGAGAGGGATGGGAGGTCCATAAAGGCGTGAGACAAAAGCACTCCAAGGCACAGGTCAACTGGACAAACAATCAACAGCGTTGTGTTGGCAGAAGGAAGACGAGAGTCTGGACCCAGTTTTCAACGAGCGCTTCTTCGAATGTTATTTGCTGCACTCAGGCCAAACTGAATATATATGGACACCATCGACCAGTCACCAGGACTTGCCTTTGAAGACCATGTACCTCCAGCAGGTACTGCGGAGATCGAAGGGGAGTTAAAGACAAGGTTTTCCCCGGCTGGGACAACCGAAGCAGCACAATGGCAGAGATCAAGGAATTCGGAGAAGAAGGTGGATCGAGATGAAGAAGTCAGGAATTCGATTCCTGGCGGACGAGGAGAAAGGAATGGCAAGGAACGAGAAGATTCCAGCCAAACCCAACAGAAATAGAGGAACGATTCCTCCGCCAGACAGACAGAAAGAATTCGGACATTGCCACTACTGTGGACAAGAGTGGACACTGGCAAAGGAGAATGTGAAGCCCTCGAAAGGGGTACCGTGAGCGCCCAAACGAGAAACCAGGGGAACGAAAACGCTCAGCCAAACAATGAAGGAACTATGGAAGAAATTACAGTCGCAGAGTGGTGAAGAACTCAGACGCGCCATATACGATCAATGACGGAAACACAACATAACCATGGACCAGTGAAGTCAGTGGAGTCCTCCAGGTTGTCAAGCAATATCACTCAACAGAGCTGCCGTGGATGGACCTGAGACCAATCATAAAAAGACTTGAAGATGACCAGGGAAATCATCTACCAAGACTCAATCAATCAAAACCATGAAGGGCCATCTACCAAAATTCTAATTAGTACTCGATCTCGCTGTTCGGTAGCTAAGAGATAGACGAAGTGGATAACATGCAAGCCACTGCAAATTAGTTGATTCACCAACTTGGAATGAGGCTCGTTAGATTGGGCAACGCAAATTGACTGATATGGGGGTGAAGAGTAGGGAGTGTTTGAGTGTTTGTTATTTCATTTCTTTATTTCTTTGAGTGTTTGTTAATTTTCCTTTCCTTTATTTTTACGAGAGGTTAGTTTTTCGCAAAGATGCTAGGACTTTTGTCACCACCTCTCTAAGTTCATGTTGGTTTCCTTCTTGACACAACTGCTCAGCTTTAGAACTTACTTTTGTTTTGTTTTGTTTTATTTTTGAACAAAGGTTCAATCATTATCATTCATTTCACACAAGGGTTTATTGAGAACTATGACTGATTACTGATTACTGATATAACCATTTTTCGAATCAAGCGATTAATTTTTGTATGATCATTTTTCATTGTTTTTATCGAATCAATTAAGACAATTACCAACACATAGTTGATTTTTTATTACTGTTGGAGGCTGTGACAATGCCTCCCCCATGATGATTCTGCACTTTTTTCTTTGCCCAGGCAGTGTTTCGTCCTGACATCCTCATCCCCCATCACACCTGCGGTGGCCATCCATCAACTTGAAAAGACCTCTGTTGCAACTGCTACTCAAAACCAACTGAGTCATGATGTTACCAGCATTGTTTGGGATGTTGTTGTGCATCTATTTGCAGGGGAAATTGGTCATTTGACAGCCATGATGTATCCTACACAAAGATAACACACATTTTACAAACTGCCCATGGGTTAGCTAAGGCTAAAGGGGAGACAGTCATAGTTGGGTTTGTGGGCTTATGCCAGCTCATCTCAGGTATATCCTTACTGGTCTCCTATCCGTTCACATCCCCGATGTATGTTCGCAGCTTAATAAAGCATGTTGTCATTCCAAAGAAAAGTAAAAAAACCCCCCCTAAAGGGAAATCCTTTGGAGGGGAAAATCTGGGTTAAAACAAAAAAAAACCACCACAAGTTTCCTATGTACAAGCTGCCAATGGATGCGGCCCCCCAATTAAGATCAAGTTGAGCTATGCCTCCTAAGGGTCATTTTGTTGACCAATGAAGGAAAGGGGCGGATGTGGGTAAGGTAGTGTGGTCATATTCAAGCTATTGTGGGCCCAGAAAACAGGTTTTCGCATATCAGAGGAAAACTTTTGGCTGCATGTCCCCCTACGCCCAGTACCCCGGCTGTTCCTGGTGATTCACCCCTGGCCAAAACGATTGCACCTGAATTGTCCTTACCTGCGGATAAAATGGGACATTGTTTGTGTGTGGACAGGACTTATTCCTAAGTCTGCCTCCTAATTGGAGTTGGTTCATGTTATGTCGCCTATATAGTGCCTGTGCTTTGGAGATTGTGGTCAGAGGAACAGTTGTAAGAGTAAGTGCTACAATTAGCATCTAAGCGTGCAGTTGCTACTCCAATCCAGAGAGTCTTTGCTGCTTATCTATTGCCAAACTATGGCGTCTACAGATTGCTTCTGGAAATGGGATTAGGAGATTTAGTTACATATTATTGACGCTATAGCCGAACGATGTCCAGCCATTGGCCTGACTGATCTTAATCATGAATGTAACGGGCTTGAGAACAATGATTGTTCCAACATAAGTATCTTGGACTCTTGCTGTCATCTTGGAGGGTACTGTTTTCTTTATCAAGCGTTTTTCCAATTTACACCCGAGATGTTGCACATACGTCCCCAAGATGCGTCTAACGAAGTGTCTAATTATGTTCAACAATTTTATGATAATGTGGCCTAGGCTGAAGTCGGAAACGGCGGTTGTCTTTGGGAGGATGGCTTAAGTTGGGGGTGGGCTGGTCCATCGTTATTCTCAGATAGTCCAAATCTTACACAGCCGTTTGTCCTTCCCGGTTAAGTTATGCTCCTATGTGGTCGTCAAGTATGCTCTCTGTGTGTTTCACACGAATGAACCGCCCCTCGACCGAACCCCCCCGGGGGCTGTCCCCGATCTTGTAGCCCCCTTAGGGTGCTGTGTTAGAGAGCCCACCCCATCGCAAGTCCTGGTGCCAAACTTCGCAAGACGTTTCTAAGGCTAGGCCTTCCACGAGGCCAGTTAATTTGTTTAGAGAACGGAAGCCACTTTCCTCTGCTGGGAACAAGTGAAAGCTATTGAGAAATGGGGTGGAGCTCACTGCCAAGCAGAGGAGGGGGCCTGGACCAGTTGAACCTGTCTGATTCTTTAAAATTTACTGTTTTGGTTTTAATCCTGTGTAAACCTAATGAGTTTGGAGGTATTTTATCAGTCTTTATTATAGGTGGCCTACACCCCCGATGGGGGTTTTTTTTTTTAAAACTTTTTGTTGTATATGATTTATCGGAATTCTTGTTTTTTGCCTTTTATGCTTCTTTCATTGATTTTAGTTATTATTATGGGTAACCTTGAAATTACACTGAATTCTCTTTTGTTGATGATCTTAAAACTAATGTTTAGTATGATCAAGAGGAGGAAATGTAGATGTTTGGTGTATTTTAAAGTGTCTCTCTTATGTTCAACGTATTTTCTATGTTTAGCTGAAGCTAGGGACAGGGCCTCTCAATAACTGCGATAGCAGCAGGATTTTATCTGCACCAACATTCTGCAATTGTTATGTGTCAGGTTAGGAGGATCGAGACCAACTGGCCCCTCCGGGACATTAGCCAGGGCCAATACCTTATCAAGGAAAAGAGTCGTCTGTTCCAAAACGTGTTTTTATCCATCCCCTTTGTATTATACTCGCATCACTAGCGGAGACGTGATGTATAATAACAGTAACGCTGTCTATGCTAAAACCAACCCTTTGTTCGAGGAAGTAGAGGGTTTGACAGCCAAGTGGAACAGAGGTCATTCGACTCAACCGGGTCACTAATAGATTATTCAACCTAATCTGTAAATTCGCTGTACATCCTGGAAATAAACCATCTATTCATAACTCTCTACATTCCAACCTGTCAAGCTGTTTTGATTT
>OLKM01002531.1:2500-65149 GCA_900291075.1 Melanogrammus aeglefinus
CAGAATGAAAGAAAGATGATTAAAACATGCGTCTGACTGAAGGGGGCCTTTAAGTAGACACTATCCTAGTGTGTGTAATATTCTCACAATACAGCCTGCATTTGTCTTGGAATGTCATCTGAATAATCATATTTATAATTAATACATGTAGAGGAAAAAAAACTTCTACTAATCAAAATAAACTTGTGTGATTAAGAAGAAAAAGTCACGGTAAGCAGCAGAGGAACAGAAAGAAATCACCCAGCTCTGATTCACAGTGTGACCAAACACCGAGCCCCAGTAGAGACTAATGAAGTCTTTAATTTGGTTATAGTTTATTAATGTCAGAGACACTCCGCCATTAATCATATTATAACACCCCCAAGTGTGTGTATGCGTGTGTTTGTGTGTGTGTGTGTGTGTGTGTGTGTGTGTGTGTGTGTGTGTGTGTGTGTGTGTGTGTGTGTGTGTGTGTGTGTGTGTGTGTGTGCAAGTGTGTACATGTCAGTCTTTCTGTGTGTGTGCTCTGCACACGCACACACCGATTATTAAACCTTTGAGTGTGCATACAAATGCACTCGCACGCACGCACGACACGCACGCACGCACGGCACGCACACACATGCACTCGCACGCACGCACACACACACACACACACACACACACACACACACACACACACACACACACACACACACACACACACACACACACACACACACACACACACACACAAACAGATATGATCTTACATATGATTGCCTGTGTGCATTACTTGTGTTTCATGTTGTGTCCAGTATGTGTGTACACGCACGCGTTTGTAAATGTGTGCATGTGTCTGTCTGCTTTCCTGTGTGCATAATCGTCTTGAGTGCAGCCCCTCCACCAGCAATAACATCACATACATTTTAAAGGGCCGTCATTATCGCCATGGGTTACCCCCTGGCCCACCGTCACAAGCCCCACACACCGTTTTCATTCCAAACTTATTAATATGCAAACTTATTCAAATGAGATTGTAATTAAGCATCTAGCAAGTGGGAACCCTTTTCATGATAATTTATGATAAACTCCGCGCCACCTTTGATTGAGATTGATTTTTTGGCGCGAGGATGCCGACCTGAATACCAAACTCCACCTGAGAGACTGCAGGGGAACAACACTTTTAAAACAGCAAAAACTTATTTCATGGCTGATTGTGCCACAATCATCTTGGAGGAGTAACAATGATCACTTTGAATAATGCGTTCCCACTGTGCACTAGGTGTGCTCAGACTGAAAGCAGATTGGGGGAAAAAAAAAGAATGCAACACAAAGTTCTGCTTATCCATCTTGGTATCTGTGTAGACAAAGTGCTAGCCGTGTGTTAATTAATATGTGTGTGTGTGTGTGTGTGTGTGTGTGTGTGTGTGTGTGTGTGTGTGTGTGTGTGTGTGTGTGTGTGTGTGTGTGTGTGTGTGTGTGTGTGTGTGTGTGTGTGTGTGTGTGTGCCTGTGTGTCGGTGTGTTTTTGGCAAGTGCGTTCTGATCGGGGGTGTTATGATTATGCAGTTCATTAGATGTTGTTTTTTCTTTATCTACAAAGATTAGTTTTGTTCTCTGGTTCTGTTACCTCAGGTCATGTGGCCCAGGGAGGAAAGAAAGCACACGAGAAACACCAGTATTACAATAACCTGGAGATTTAAAACGTAGTGGCTATATTTCATGTTTATGTTTCATTATATTTTATGAAGTTACGGCAGCCATATAAAACAAAGAGTTTGTGAGCCTTTGGGGGACGGTGGACAGATATTTAGATTTGTAGATTTAGTATTTTTTTTGGGCAGACTGCTTAGGGACTTTTAGGTTTTTTTAAGATGGGTTACACAGTCATGCCAAAGTGGAGGCCAACACCAATAACAGGTTACCCTCTTTATTGTTCTTGGCCACAACGGGGGAAATTCTGTATTATCGACCCTTAATAAAAAAAGCATATTTTCCGGCTGTGTCATATCCTCCAGGTCATCACATGCTTCAGAAGTCTGCATCCTGTCGGTTCACCCCATGAGTCCCAGCCTCCCAGTTGGGGAAACTGGGAGGAACAACAGTGGTTTTGTTTATTGTTCTGTTTGAGATTGGCAACAGCCTTGGTGAATAACTCTAGTTTAGGTATCTGTTGTTGGCAGGATTGGTGGTGGTGGTGGTGGTGGTGGTGGTGTAGGTGAAGGAGGAGGAGGAGGAGGACTGGGCCAGAACAGCATTGCATTGTTGTTTGCGAGGAAGAACATCAAAGCGAGAGGTAATCACAAGCAAATGATAACACAGTTTAATTAGCCGCGCGAGGCGCTACCTGAGAGCCAAAGCTATACGTCCACCGCTCCCCATGGCTGGTTGGGAGCCCCCGGGTGAGGCTGTTGAGGAGAACAGGAGGGCTGGAGCTCTGCATCCCCCACGGCCTCGCGCAGGTTGCTGCTCACACACATCCACGTCGCTCAGGCTTGTTGTGCTTTTCTGCAAAGCGCATTGTTTATCGGGGTCAGGGCGACTCAGAGAGGGGTGGGACTTGGGATGAAAACAAAAGGAAAAGTTATTTGTTTTTTTGTTTGTTTGTTCCCCTTAACTTCCAACTTCAAACCAGGTTTAGCATTGCAAATACATCAATATGCTCATCTACAGCCAACAGTTTTTTCAGGTTTTGTTCTACTCGTTTTTTTGGATTCAGATTCCTTTCTTCTTCTGGAGGCCAGTTTGTTTTACGGCCAGTGTTGTCCGTCTCCCCGTGACCTTACTGCCTTATACGCTATCGTTCCAACTAAAGCAAGATAACTTGAGCGAGCAACTCCTAGACCAGCACTTTCTCTCTTGTTTTTCACTGGAAGAAACCATTTAACAGAATCCTATCCATCCTCCGGTCCCTGCCAGTACAGGACATTGTCTCGGGCGCAAGGACTCTCTGTCTTTGTGACAGCAGTGAGTGAGTGACTGAGACTTTTTGTGGAGGTTGATGATTGTGTGGCATATTTTGTCTGTTCAGCACTTTTGTCGACGCCAGGTAAATGTGCTATGCAATTAATTTGACTACCATTTAACGGCTATCCATCTATCCCTCCATCCATCGAGCCAGTCATCCGCTCATCTTCATATAGATCCACCCACCCTTCCATCTGTCCCTCCACCCATCTGTCCGTCAACCCACCCACCCTTCCATCTGTTCCTCCATCCACCCATCCTCCTATCCATCCACCATCCATCCTTGCATCCACCCACACACACATCCATACTTTTATCTACCCACACACACATCCATACTTTTATCTACCCACACACACATCCATACTTTTATCTACCCACACACTCATCCATACTCCCATCTAACCACACACTCCAACCACAAAAACATCCATACTCCGATCCACACACACATCCATACTCCCATCGAGCCACACGCATGTTTATACTGCCATCCAAGCACACACACACATCTTTCCTCCAAGCACACACTCTGACACACATCCAACCACACACAAATCCATACTCTCATTCAAACACACATCCATTCATCCACAGTTGGATTCAAGATATATCAAAGTTTTGTTTTCCTAGTGGGTTCCAATTCATACGTATATTATTCTTCCATAGTTCTTATAGTATAATTTGTATTCTACAAACCAACAAAATCATAAATAATAGTG
The DNA here is from genome assembly GCA_900291075.1 of Melanogrammus aeglefinus. Lineage (NCBI taxonomy): Eukaryota > Metazoa > Chordata > Actinopteri > Gadiformes > Gadidae > Melanogrammus > Melanogrammus aeglefinus. The sequence continues at coordinate 6,150 of OLKM01002531.1, forward strand.
ACATGCCATGGTGTCATTTTCTGTCCAAATTAATTATTTATTTCAAAATATCTGTGGTGTGGAGGGTCATTATGTAAATAAAATGGTGAAAATATTTAAATCTTGTCAAATGGGCCTTTTAAATGACAAAACAAGAATATCAAGTATTTATCTTTTGGCACTTCAGACCTTCCATACAATTCTAGAATCAAACATCCCAGCGATTCTAAAATGTTAAATCTATTTTAAAGAGTGTAAATGAAGAGTAAAATGAAGGTCCCCTTTTATTTAATTAAATAATATCCAACCTTCAGTGGGTCGCTCTGCGTGGAAGTCCTCAAAATGAAACAAACATTTTAATCAACATTTTGTGAACAATGAACATTTGAACCAGCATTGTGTTTTCTGATATGCTGATAACAACGTTAATGTAAATCAAGCAATCAAATTAAAAACGTTATATCTCATTATAACATAGTTTTAATTATCATTGAGAACAGGTATCTCTAGCCATGACGACAAACATTTAGGAAAACATCATGTTCCAAATACCGACATATTCGACACCTTAATAATTGACACCGCAAGCCTAGGCAAAATTAAAGGCCTTCTTGGCGAAAAATAAAACTTTCTTGCACATACAGCCTTCTCCGATCTCTATTTTACCTTTGTTTGGGAGTTTGTTTTAGAATGGGCTAGAAGTTTCTTTCGCCAATGTTCTTAAATCTAGTCTCAAATGTAATGGTTCTCGTTTTTTGGAGACAGCAGAGAACACAGGGAATACAGCTAAAGGAAATAAACAAATTAAATACTATTTATTAATAGACAGCTTTGATTTTTGTTCTATTCATTTAATGACCAAACGGTGCATTCCTAATTAATTTATATATATATATATATGGCTGGCATTGATTTTGATTTAAGACGGGGGAAAAAAATCCATTACGACAGTGGAATTGGTTTTCTAATTGACCATTTTTATTTATAAGTGTTTACATAGAAATGTCGAAACAAAAGGCAGAAGGTCCCTTTTTATGAAGCAAATTATGCAAATATTTGTCCCAACAGGTGAAGTGTCACGCTAAAACCTGTAAACATGACAACCTTGAACATGACCATTATTTTTTTGACATACCTGACGTTCCAATATACCTTCACAAACAGTGCTCTCTTCCTTCTATAGGTCCTCTCCCACATCGCCTAACAGCCTCCATCTCCAACTCTTTTATTCTCCCTGGTTCTTTATGTCTCTGTATTTCTCCAAAGCTATCAGACTGGACTTGACGATGACTCGGCCAAGGTCGACCACGTGAATGCAGTCAAGCAAGTGAATGTGTCAAGTGGTCTTTTTTAGAAACGCCAAACAAATGACATGCAGCCACACAAAGGCATATATATCATGACCTTCACTGCATGGGCATATAAGACAATTGATTTTTCCTTTGCATTCTTGTTCTTAATAGATTTTTTTTGGCTTGCGGTTTGGCTTGGAAACAAAATAGATGGGAGAGGTTCCACAAAAGCTGTTCCAGGAGCAGAAAAGGGATTGATCATTGTTGTTGTTGCTGTTGTTGCTCTGGCTGAGAGTGGAAGTTTTTCTTGTTTGGTCCCTCCGCTGCTATACTTAATGAGACAAATTAAATAAAACCAGGGTGAGCAAAACTTTTCGCGCCATAAACTGCTGTAGAAAAAAACGGGACACTTTGAAAAGGTTGCATCAGCCACGATTTGTTGAAATACCAATTCCTGGTGAACCAAAGACGTTCCAAAATGCATTTGTCACGCCTAAAGAATATCTACGCAGAGATTGGAGAGTCTGGTACCAACATCTTCTGTCCAAGCTCTGGTTTAGTTGTGTTTTTAATGACGTCTTCGGGGTGTCTAAAGGTAGAATCAATTACAATTTCAGACTTTTTCAATAACCGCTTTAATTGTAAGACCATATTTGCGACGTCAATACACACCAAAAACAAAAATATATTTTGCAAACGATGACGTCATCGCCGCCTCACCAGCTGGGCGACATTAGAGTTGCATTGAATTATTATTATTATTATTATTATTTTTTTTTTTTGTAGCTTTAAATACAGTCCCTTGGTCAATTTAATTACTAACTGTACATTGAAAAGTATTTTTGCTCAATCAACAACTGCTATCTCCTCCTAAACGGACAGTTAGTATACAGCGCACAGGCTGGTGCGCGCAGGCTGGATGTGCTCCACTTTTTTGGTCGCCTTCAATATGTATTACAGCAGTCCTGTAGCTCGATGCATTTTCGCAGTGAGTCCGTCTTTACGGAGCTATTCCTAAAACGCGTCAAAGGAAAACAATGCAGACACATTGCATCATGTGATCTAAATGAGTATTGGGAGAAATCCCATCGATCTGAATTCAAGACAATTCCATACTTTTTAACATTTTATAAGTAAAAGTGTATGTAAGACATTTTAAGACTTTTAAGAACCTATTGCCACCCTGGTATTATTTATATAACATTCATACTGAACCACAATAGTCCAGTTGTCATGAGAGCCAAAGTGGTACCGAATAAATAACAATAAAATAACACGTTTATAAACCAAAAAACAACATCTAAAGAGAAAAAATGGTTTTATGTTGGCGACATGATTGGCAAAAGTGGTGCCGAATAAATAACAATAAAATAACACGTTTATAAACCAAAAAACAACATCTAAAGAGAAAAAACGGTTTTATGTTGGCGACATGATTGGGAATGGTATGATAAATTTGGTATTTTCCCGACAAACTACCCATAAAACCTTCTCGATGCCATGGCTGCATGAAACAAAAGGAATGACAGTTAATCAGCTTCATATATCTCAGGTTTCAATCCCGCCCCGGGCCTGAAAGCCATTAACACCTCATCTGCATCCTGGTCAGTGTTTGCTCCCACTGCAGAAAGTATGGACGTATTAGTATCAAATCATACAGCAACCAGGAGAACCACATACCAACAGCACGCACACACAAATACACACACACCTACACACAGCTGCATAAAAACTCTGTTAGACACATACATTAGACGCACACACCCATCCTGCCACATACTACGCATAACACATACACGCACACACGCACACACAGAAACACACACACACACACACACAGACTCACACACACACACACACACACACACACACACACACACACACACACACACACACACACACACACACACACACACACACACACACACACACACACACACAGACTTAGACCTCAACACACTACAATAATGACAAAACAGCGTCTCATTACCGACCATTAGATTCATATTACTTTCATTTGAACAGGCAATACATCTCACATTCATAAATGGTACAAAGCCACGGTGCGGAATAGTGAAACAGCTGCATGATGGTAGTTGAGGGACAAAGCAAGGAACAAATAATGCATAAAATAAAACAGCTTGATAATGGCCTCTTCCTGTCATCACGGTGAGAGCGTGATAATCACCGGCGACGCGTAACAACCGCTAAATCTGGGCTTTTAAACCAGTCAAAATAGCACGGTTGTAAACAACCTTCCGACTGGCTGGTCTGCCCCTACAAAGGTCTAGGAGCTGTCTCTCTCTCTTGACTCATTTCAACGAGGGGTCAAGTGCCAAGTTACTTTGCACCTTTCACAGGATTTCATGCCTGTGGTGGCATATGGATTCCTTACAGCCACACAGAAGCCAAAATGTCACAGAGCTGTCACTACCTGGCCATCTTGTTTCTCATGACAATAAACAAATGTAATTTAGAGATTTGTTTTGACGATTCTCTTGCCGGTGGGGGGTCTTCACTAACAGGAACATAACCAGGAGGTCAATAGAAATGTTTTCTCTTTCATTCGTACATTCATTTGAGGACATGAAGAAGAATGAATAGGACATAACCTATGCATTATTCATCTTAGTTATGGGCCTCTGATGATGTGGGCATGCATACCTTGCAGATTTTAAGTGAATCATGTCACATCGATTTCAGGTAAAAGCGAGTGTATGTGTCAACGTAGAAATAACGATTCCAATTCTGGTAAGGGATGTGATAATGGCGAATGTGATATTCTCCAATGCAATGTTTAGCCTGCTATGGACGATGTGTGCTGCCAAAACCCATTTCAAACTTATCGATATTACAAAGAACAATTAACCGATTTTCTGCTGACAGACAGAAGCAGAGAAATTACATTTGATGACTAATTAAAACACAATGGATTATCTGTCAATACTCACTAATATTCTAACAACCTCAAATTAACTGTAGCTACCATACGAAAAATGTGTTCAATGTATCCAATGTATATATGTATAGTATGCGCAAAAAAGTGAGATAGAGAGTCTAACAATTGAAAGTGAGAGAAAGAGAGAACGATAACTAGAGGAAATAAAGATAAAGAGATACATAGAAAGTGAAAGAAGGTAAAAGAAAGTGAGACACACAAAGTGAGAGTAAGGGATATATGGGCTAGAAAGTGAGAGAAAGAGGGAGCAAGATATATAGATACAGAGCAAGAGATATAGAAAGTGAGAGAAAGAGGGAGCAAGAAATATAGATAAAGAGAGCGAGAGACATAGAAAGTGAGAGGAAGAGACCTAGAGATCTCTAAAAAATGCAATGAAGAGAGCCAAAGATATACAGCGGGAAAAATAGCGGTAGCGATGCATACACAGTGAGAGGAAGGGAGGGAGATATGCAAGTTTGAGGGAAGCAAGGGATTTAGAAAATGTAAGAGATAGAGAGTGCAAGATATATAGAAAGAGAGGGGAAGTTGAGAGAGAGAGAGAGGGAGAGGGAGAGGGAGAGAGAGAGAGAGAGAGAGAGAGAGAGAGAGAGAGAGAGAGAGAGAGAGAGAGAGAGAGAGAGAGAGAGAGAGAGAGGGACCTCTCTTTTCTCGGTGGTGCCGGCATGGATCTTAAGAGCCTCATGCTGATGGACACAGTGCATTAAGCGGCTCATTATCAGCGTTCCTCCATATGGTCCCGGGTCAGGGTGGGTCCCAGCCGCGAGACCCCCCCTCTCACACCACCACCCCAATCCCCACCCCCACAAAACCCCAATTAGGACAATTATACCATCTCCATCACGAGGGCCGGTTACACAAAATGGTGTCGCGCCCCCAGCCGAGATTGGTGTCACCGCACCCAGACTCTGAGAGCCTGCGAGCACTGAGAGCGAGCGCACACGAGAGAGAGAGAGAGAGAGAGAGAGAGAGAGAGAGAGAGAGAGAGAGAGAGAGAGAGAGAGAGAGAGAGAGAGAGAGAGAGAGAGAGAGAGAGAGAGAGAGAGAGAGAGAGAGAGAGAGAGAGAGAGAGAGAGAGAGAGAGAGAGAGATGCCCACTGTGGCACCCCCAGTTAGTGTCGAGCTCACACTTGCAATTACCCTGGGTGGGGGGCGGTAGGGGTGATAGGGGGTGGAGTATAGGAATAGGGGGATAAACTTTGGACAGTATAACAAGGATTTCTGGTGTGACACACATTAGTGAACATTACTTTTGGATATTGATTGGTTCTCAGGGTTCAAATCCTGAGAGAGAGAGAGAGAGACCAATTGCATCTGCAGGACAACCCATTATTCAATATAGGCAGGAATGTATGATTCGATTTAGGAAGGTGCCAAAGCAGATTGAATACGAGTTATAAAAATAACCTGCATTATCTTAGCATCTAAATAATGTCTATTTGGTTGGACATAAAAATTAATGAATTATTACAATAAATGATAATAATAATAATCAACTGTAATACAAAAATGAGTAATAACTCAAAATAATGCATGAAATGGTATCGTTAATGAATGTGGTGTTATCATATGCATTCATGAATTAATGCTATACTCCACAAACAATAAACAAATACCTTATGTGGCAGCACTTGTTAGAGTCTTGACTCTATTGATGTTCACTGAAACAACAAAATACTGTCCTTGCAGCTCAAGCCTGCAGGTCCACCCCCCCCCTTCCATCTAACCTTAGTCCGTGATGTTTTATTTTCACTCTTTTATTGGGGAATCCTAGAGTCTTATATGAAGCCCGGGAGGCACCGGCAGATCGATTGCCTCACTATAGGTGTCTTGAAGTCAGTTCAACAAAAGCAGCCACTTTCCCCTGCTTTCATCTAAATAATGATGAAAGTGATAAAAGACTGCAACACGTACACACAAACACACACACAAACACAAAAACAGGCCCCCTTCTAAACTTGATAAGGAGCGTAGCTGGAGAAAGCTGTGAGTTGTGTCCGCTGCGTTAATGAGATCTATTTGTTCATCGCATTGTGCGTTCGTTACCTCGCCGCCATATTGAGCACGAAGCGCAGGCACAGCAAAGCGAGATCAAGCTGGGTTGAATCAAGGAGCCAGGAACTGAAGAAAACAAACCGCTATCGATTTGCGTGAAGTGGAGACAAAACAAGCGCCGTAGAGAAGTGCCCGCTTTGTAAAAGGTCTGATGCAGAGTTGGAAAACAACAAACAACTCTTTGCGGCGGACTTCTATAAGTGTTGCACGCTGAGTTTTGTAAAGACGCACCTTGCCATTGATTATCATGGTGTGTCATGGAGACTTTTCAATTCAACACATAAATTAAAGCAGACACTGACGGTCATCTCTAAACGTGTTTTTTCTTTTGTGTTCAGTATCAGACCTATGGAAACCAGAAGACGTCTTTCTCAAGGGCACATAATTCCGACAACGGAAAGAATTTAAGGAATGGTCCTATGTGGCAAGCACGGAAAGAAATAGGCATAGAATAAGGCATAGAAATAACGTGGAAGCGTAAAAAACTCAGGCAGTCATGTAATTTCGACCAAGGACAATGGACCAATACTATCAATAAAAAGTTGAACGAACAGTTGTATAAATAAGAGTTGCAGTCTCATAGTCACAACAATATTATGAATAAAAAGTGTAATCAACAGTTGTATGAATAACGGTAACACTCACAGAGTTTGCAAACAGATATAACAGCATTACATGTATAACTAGAAAATGAACTTCCTGCAGAAAATGCAGTGAGTGCTGTAGTACAAAGTGAGGTTGAAAATATGTTTTAATAAAACCACATAGATTACGGAATAGGCTAAATGCTAAAATCTAAGTGAATGGATTTGAGAGAGTTCCAAAGTCAAAATGGAGTAAACAATGTAAACATGTAAACACTATTTTAAAACAAATAATATTTGGAAACAAATAAAGTGTCAGCTGAATTGCATTATCTGAATAAGCAATGTGCTGAGGTGCATTTTTACAAAAGCTGCAAGCTAAACTGTAATACTGTCAAAGCTAGAAGATAGTAGTAGTAGTGGTACTTGCTGTAGTAGTCGTAGTAATGGTAGTAGTCGGTGCTGAAGTAGTAGCTGAGGTAGAAGTAGTAGCTGAAGTAATAGTGGTACTAGCTGCACAAACGATTTGCCATATGAAAGGTATGGTTTTGATTGATGTTTGTATAAAGAAATATAATAATTCCGCCAGTTTTTTAAAAAAAAAAAACGCCAAAATTGTACGTACACTCCTAATGCTAATTATTCCAGCCTAAAGTGATTATAGGCTGGAAAAAGTATTCCAATTGGGCGGGAAAAATTCGGCTAATCAGGCAACGTTGCCGGAACTTCTTAAAAAATACTCCAATTGAGCGGAATAAAACTGCCCAATCTGGCAACACTGCCTGCACTTCCTCACGCTCTTTTACTAGGGGTGTAACGGTACACGTATTTGTACCGAACCGTCACGGTACAGGCACTTCGGTGCGGTTACAGAGGTGTACCGCGGTTCGTAAATGTGGCGTACATAGCGTTAATATACAAATGTAAAGGCTTGTTTTGTGATGCAGATCCACCTGGAATGTTTAGCCAAAGTATACTACTCCGACTCCAAAATCCGCTCAGCAGCTCTCCGTCGGGATGTCGGATACGCAATGCAATTCGCCACCCGATCTATCTAATATGACTACAAACTATGTAAGCAGTGTTGTAAATAAACTTCCAAAGGTTTTCAAATCTTATTTGGTGTTTTATTGGTCCTTATGGTGCAAAGTAAAAAATGTACAAAGTAATTAAGGTGCAAAGTCAAACCAGAGAAGTGATTCAGGAAATGATTTTGTTAGAGGACCAATCACAGCCCTTGCCGTCTCCGTTGCATCGACCAATAGGTCCATGGCCTCGACGGATAGTTAAAAATATTGGATGCGCAGGTAAGCTACGGAGAGGGCTATCCGGCTATGGAGAGGGCTCTCCGTGTCTACATACAGTACTTTAACATGCACACGCTTTTGAAAAGGCACCATCCAGGTGTTACTATCACCGTTGCTGTGAAAAAAAACTAGCTGTGCAAACCCAGCTCACAACACTATTTCAACAACCCCTGAATTCAGAAATGCAAATGGAATAACCAAGATTATTGGTGTTTCCATTGCTGCTTATCTATGGGTTGAGAAACAAGCAGTTTTTTTAAATTTTCCACTTAACTATTAACCGTACCGTACCGTACCGTACTGTGACTTAAAAACTGAAGTATGTACTGAACCGTGACTTTTGTGTACCATTACACCCCTAGCTCTTACCTCAGCGTAAATCAATAAGACCAACTGAAAACGAAGCAGATATGGAATTTAAACTGTGATTATGAAAAAAGTATAAAGGTAATCAAAATTCTGTTTCCAGATTATTGTAAGATACAAGTGTCTTGATTTGTTAAATCTTTGAACGAAGGTTAACGATAAACAATTGACCAGGTTACGAAGGCTGAAGTACTAAGTGTCAGAGAATGGCCGGACGGCTCCGCCGTTCTCCCATTGACTTCCATTGTAAAAAATAGTATTTTAAAAGTATCTTAAAAAGTATATAATATTTGTGACTTTTCTGAACATTTTAAAATTGGAATGAAGTCGCTAGGTGAAAAATTGATGGAAGATAGGTCCCAAAGTTTATAGAGAATAATAAAGAAAGAAAAATAGTCTAAAACTTAAGAAGCACAATAGTTGAGCATGCAGCACTCACCTAATTATTGTGCCATGTCAAACTGAGTCATCAGACAAATCCTTTCAATTGTATCAAAATTCAGTTTATTTCCATTGCTATTTTAGTTAGGCCTACACATTATATGAAGTGTAGGGAGTGAAATAGGCCTACCTTTATCTGACATATATGCATTTGGCCGAATAATAGTTTCGTTAATGACACCCAGTTGCTCATTGTGCTGCTATGAAAATATAATCCAAATACACTTAACATTATTTTAGAACACTTCAACATTGTGGAAGTGTATTATCTTTTGCCTCATTTCTTAATCTCTGATGTGCACGGCCCGGTATCGGTCCGCGGTCTGTTGGTTGAAAACCACGGTTCAGAATGACACAAGTAAACCGCTAGGCGGTGTTTATCGAACAATGGACCGATGGGGACGCTTTCTGTTTACATCAGCACCAGCCAATCGGTATCGGCTGGTGGGTCCCCTGCAGTGATTCCAGTCTCACCATTGGTTAGCCAGTGCTGCGGGAGGGTCTAAATTACAGGAAGCAAAAGCAATCGGCATTTGTTTTGTTTTTGTTTTTAACACTGCAAACATTGTTTTCTTGCGAGCGACACGAAACTGACATTGAAAGTAAGCAACTGAAGTAAGCCCACGGCTCATTTAGATTATGGTACAATGATTGCGTTGTGTGTTATTATGTTTGCGATTGACCATCTGTCATAAACCAACTGTCCAAATCTTATTTGGAAGTCAATTCAATATTTAATAGAAGTCCCTCAAACTAGAGTGTACTATATAGGCTACACGTTATATAAATATTGTTGAGCGAGTTGCCATTAGCAACACATTAATACATATCGTCACCGACGGGTTATGAACTTCTCTTTGGCTGATAACTTTGTCCGGTATAACTTTCTATTTCAGTTTAGTTTCTAATCATGAGGCACCGCAGACAACAGCCAATACATTCAATAACCTGATTATAGTGTGTACAAGATGAGTATGTTCCTCTCTTCCAACAGCTTTGAGTCTGCTCAGTAGAAGCTGGCATGTCGCGGCCGCGTAAGAGCAAACTACCGAAGGCCCTACCGGAGGGCTTTACCCTGGCCGACAGCGAGAAGAAGCGCTGGAGGCTGGGCAGACTCATCGGTCAGGGCGGCTTCGGGCTCATATATCTAGGTAAGGAAGATCCCCAATAGCGCTCCCTCTTTGTATGTTAAATGTGCACTCGAAAAACAAAACCACTTTTCATTGTCTGAAACATGGTGTACATAACGACTACTCAACTTACTATTGCTAATGGGGGATATCTAAAAATAAAAAGCAGAATAAAAGAATAAACAACATTTTCAACCCTTGATTTGGCAACTTTGAGTAGCTGGAATGTGACACATTGATCTGTCTTGCCTGATAATTTATAACCCCCACCCCCCTAATCCTCATTGTTTACAAATTACCCATTGCTTCAATTATTTTTTCACAATTCTGGCATATGGTGACAATCAATAAATTTGAGTGCAAAAGCTAGCAATTCAGCAAACACCTGGGCCATACACCCAGCTTGCTTGTCGTTCTTATCTGATCATTACATTACTGGTCTCTCTTAGCCTCCCAGGATGTGGACTCAGCTGTTGCAGAAGACACCGGCTTTGTCATAAAAGTGGTACGTTCATCCCCCCCCCCCCTCATTTATCAATAGTGAGTTTTACAGACATTTATTTACACGCAATCTTTGTAAATACAAACTTTAATATTTTCTTTTTGTGATATTTTGTGTATTCTAAAGTGTATGACTCAGTAGTAACCCCACATTTATCATGACCTAAAATGTTTTTTATATATTGTTGTTTATCCAACCTCATCTTTCCAGTCTCTCAAATATACCATAGTAATCACGTCAGCTCGCCTGTTTACCATTGGTTACATTCCATTCAATAATAACAATAATTATTGTTATTATCAGAGACAGTGCCATTCAATAATGCCAGGGTCTTGTTGTCCAGCCAGAATTGTCGAATATAGGCCTATTTATTTTAGAAATGTTCTTACATTCAGCGATTAAGAGGAAATGCTGAGATAAACCCTGATACACACCATACTCTGCACACACTTAGTCCTGAGAGAGCTGTTGATTGACACTCTGTAGCGGCTCATGTGAGAAAACAAGCAAGACCGATTCTGTGAATTATGGGTTGAAAATTGAGGGTTCATATGTGTGAATGGCAGGGACAGGCGATAGTGGCAACAGCATGATCTCCGTCTATGATGCAGTGATCAATGGAGAATTATAAGGGGAAAACATTCCCACAATATACAATTGAATTCCATTTGATTGCATAATACGATATTTATGCATACAGTAGTTCATATAGACATAGACATAGCAAGACATAGCAATAGTTTTTAATATATATAGAAAGAAGGTTGGTGGGTAACCGTTCACCGATCACTGTGGCCACACACCTTATCTCTTGTCTATTACTGGCTTTTGGATTTATGATAAGATGGCAGCAGGGTGTTTAGTATCTAGTTTTATAAAGGGCCCTCAAAGAAAGTTATGGCCGTTTTTTCTTCTTGATTAGATCAACAGTTTTTCCCTACCTGAATAAATCGTTAAGTGTGTTCACATTAAATGCCACTTTTGGCATGCATTTTGTCCCAGATGTTGAAATAGCAGACTTGTTCTATGAGATTGTATGTCTGCTGCTGCCCGATGTATTGGTTACAAGCTTTGGCTGGAAGCCTTATGTGGCATGATTTAATGGCTGAGATTATATATCTTAAATCTAAATAATATATATTCTACATGTCTGTAGAAAGAAACCTTTACTGTTCTTTTGAGTAAATCTGTCCGGTTTAAATATAAAACACAAGTTACGAAAAACATCTAAAAAACAAGTCTAAAACTTGGAAGACCATAGACATCCCGTAACATACGCACATAAAATGCTTCGCTGGGGTGGGTCTGACGGATACCATCTGTGGTCCCTTTGGGTTTGGCTGGTGATTACAAGAGTAAACAAACCCCACAAAAGGATCGATACGACTCCTTGCCTTTTCTCCACTACAGGAGTACCAGGAGAACGGCCCCCTGTTCTCAGAGCTCAAGTTCTACCAGAGGGCAGCCAAGGCGGAGACCAGTGAGTAGGGACCTCCCGCTGAGCGAGCAGGCAGCTCGCTGGAGCAGCAGCGCATTTGACTGATGAAGTGGTGGTGGGACACACGAGCGCCGCTGCTCGCTGCACAGTAATTAATAAGCCAAAGCAAACATGCACCTCAAGTGGCGGTTAGCACACACCCCGACACCTCCCACCGCTTACGTCCTAGCCCTCTTCTCTCTGGCGCTCCTGTCTGTGTTTCTCTCTCTGTGTGAGCCTGCCTGAGCTTTTACACAACACTGTCTTGGAGAGGGAGAGGGAGAGAGAGGGGGAGAGAGAGAGGGGAAGGGGGAGAGAGAAGAGAGAGAGAGAGACCACTAGCAAGTAATGATGCCCAGACCTCCGCTGGGCCCATGACCACCTGCCACCCTGGTGGAGAGCCAGTCCAGTCGGCCGCCATCGCGAAGTGAGCCAGGCTCACCTCTCAGTGTGTGTGTCCCTATCAGAGTGATTGATATGCTTGTGCTAGCGTTTGGACCATATCCCTCCCCAGGGGTGAACCGGGAGAGATCCATCATAGGTGGCAAAACTTTTAAACACCTTATTACACTTGAAACAACCAATTTGAGTAACGCACATACCCGTTGAATATATTCATGGTCACGGTATGAAGGCTGTATGGAAATTAATGTCATTTTTTTTTCCAGGACTATGAATTTAAAGGAACAGACGTCTGTAGCACTTTAATATAGCACACACAAAATGTATCAGTGTTTTAAAATCCTGCTCCTGTTATCTTGTTTTTATATAGTAGAACAATGACAAAAATAGCAAGAAGTTGAGCTTCTTGGGCATACCAACCTACTGGGGATCAGGGCTAGCGGAACACAATGGACTCAGGTATGGTCTTTTCTTCAGTAATTCTTCGTCATGTCAAAAAATTAACGTGACTTGTTAAATGCTTCCTTTGTGTTGATTCTATATAGATTCCATAATTTAAATCTACCTAAGCGTAATCTTCAAACACGATAATGCAACCACAGATGTAACTCTCATCCCTTCTTGAGACGAAGATTTCTTTATTCCTTTGACTTCTCTGCATTGAAACCCTCAGGTACCGCTTCATGGCCATGGAGCGGCTGGGCAGAGACCTCCAGAGAGTGTCAGAGTGCAACAGGGGTCAAATGAAGAGGGCCACCGTGCTCCAGATTGGTCAGAGGCTGGTGAGAGGAAAAGTTCCTTTGGAGTGTATTATTAGTGTGTATTAACTCTTTTATGCCCATTGATGGTGATTTCTAACAGAGAGTGCAAGGTGGATAGTTTATTTTTCCCTTTTTAAGTCTAAGGCTATGCTAGCTCTCTGCCAAGTGTTGTACAACTATAGACAAAGGGCAAAATGATCATCTTCAAGACATTGCCCCTTTGGTTACATCCAAGGCTGACTCTTTGAATGTGTAGTTAGGTCAAGAACGCCTACGACCACTCTGGTGCCGTATCTCTTTGTAGTCATTGTGGAAAAAGTTTCTTTTGATTCATTACGTATCTTTGTGCTTCTTTGTGTGTGCATGTGTGAGTGTCTTCCCTTTATAGTTGGATGTGCTGGAGTATATCCATGACCATGAATACGTCCACGCAGACATCAAAGCTGCTAATCTAATGCTGGGTTACACAGACCCGGAGAAGGTGAGCCAGTGTCTTCTTGGTAAAACGTGAAACAAAGTCCACAGTCTTTGAAAACGTTTCCATTGATTCCTCTGCTGCTGACATCTCTCTGCGGTTGCTTCTGGGGTTATTTTGCTAGCCGTGATTCAGGACATTTACAAACATAATAACGAACTACACAAATGGCCGTTGTTTGGAAACTCTTGAAAAAGTGTTATAGTTGAGTTTTGTTGCGCTCGAACATCATGAACCTTCAAAATGTGTGTGTCCTGAAGGTCTACCTTGCGGACTACGGCCTGGCTTACAGGTACTGCCCTGAGGGAATACACAGGGAGTATAAAGAGAAGCCCCAAGAAGGGCCACAACGGCACCATGGAGTACACCAGTCTGGACGCCCACCTTGGAGTCGGTGAGGTGTTCAGCCATATAATCAATCACATGTATCGGTGTAACGGTAGGGAAAAGACAATGGAAAGGTACCAGAATAATCTCAGCTCTGAATTCTGAAGTTATATGATCACACATGATTATAATTAGATTCAAATCAGAATCACCATCCGATAAGTATTTAATTTACTAATTTATAGCCAAACCAAACCAGTCTATTACTGACCATTTGGTTTGATATAAATTGCACTTCATCTGCACATTGCTTTTTATGCATAGATGTGACTGTTATTTGCAAGTTTTTGCAATTCCTCATTAATTGCATGTAAAATCTTTCCTTTTAAAATCTCCGTTTTGTCGATACATGTCCGTTTGTCTACCCCGTTGCCCTCCGCTTCCACCGGCGGATATTGAGAACACATTAGCTGGGAAATGCCCACACGATTACCGCTCTTCATTGACCATCGATTTACCCCCTAACCACCACCACCACCTGTCCACGTGGCCTCTGCTAACTCCCCGCTACTTTGTCCTTTCAACAACTAGCTTGTTAGCCTGTGTCAGAACCTGGGTGGAATATTTATCCCCACTCCCCCCCCCCCCCACTACATTAATGAAGGGTTGTGATGTTTGGTTAAATGGGAGGCCTGGAATGCTGGTAACCTTTACATAGAGCACGAGCGCATACACGCACACGCACACACACACACACACCAGTCTGCCTCTGCTCAACCAGGGTAGTATGTAATGGAGTTGTTGTGATGATGGAGGGAAATAATAGTTTAAAGAAGAAAATGATCAGTTTTTATGAGGATTTCAGTGATGTACAAAGAGCAAGATTTGTTCACATAGGTTGGAACACAGATCAATATGTGCTATGGATATATATTTAAATAAGGTCTCGCCCACAAACAAAAAAACAAATTTTAACGAAACGATATCTTGAAAACCTGCACGTAGTCAACCTACAAGTTTAATTTTGGACCGTTATCTCTCCCTCCATCTCCCGACGCTCTCCTAAATGGACCGGATCAATCCCTCATTCTGCTTCTACTCAGCCAAATTGAAAGAAGAATCTTCAGAGCGACGATCGATATGACTTCTCAGGCTCCAAAAGTTAACCTTTTTAAGAGTATGATTAACTTTTAATCCTCTCAGCTCCGAAAGCCAAGAGGTCTGATTTGGACGCGGCACTGGAGCGACGGGAGGGGGGGGGGGGGGTTGAGTGACAACCGGGTCCGCAGGCTGCCCCTGGCCCGCTGCCACGTGTCATCGTGAAGCTATTGTCGGGTTGCCGTGGTGCAGCCGGTCGACACAAACCCTGGGCGGGTGTGGGTGGAAGTTGGCGAGCGGCTGGAGCGGGAGCTAAACGGTGTAATTACACGAGCATCGGGTGGGCGTCCGGGCGGATGGCTGACCACCTTGGTTCTGACGAGGTGGAGCAGGAGTGGATTAAGTATGCGATGGCGAGACCCGCTTTAGGAGCAGGGAGGGGTTGGGTCTGAATAACAATGGGAGATAATTACCAGCAACATCATCCCTCGCCTCACCTCGTGTGTGTGGTGTGTGTGTGTGTGTGTGTGTGTGTGTGTGTGTGTGTGTTGTGTGTGTGTGTGTGTGTGTGTGTGTGTGTGTGTGTGTGTGTGTGTGTGTGTGATTCATACGATAGTGTTTGCATTTCTATTTGTGTGTCGGTAGGCTATTCATGCATGTCCAAGTTTCTTTTTGAGAGCTATTGTCACACATACACAAAAAAACACACACACCATGACACTCACCTCATGCCATCTCGCTCACAAGGGCATTGGAGCACAATGGCGGCAAACACACAAAACGGCGTTGTTGCACAGGGACGTGCGGGAGGGCAGCGGCAGCATTATGTAGTTGTTGATCTTTTTTTAATTGTTAATCTATTGTGTCGCGGTGGGAGTCACACCACTTCTTAAAAAGGGCTTGTATTTTTCATCAGCCTTTGCCTTCGGTCGACTCTAAATAGGGACGGTGTGCCGTGTAATTATAAGCAACAATAAGGACGCCACAGCGTAATGCTGCCTTAATGCATGCCTGATGCACACTCCAAAGCCCACAAGGGCAAGTTGTGGGTTGTTAGGGAGCAGGGAAGCCTATATAATCAAAGTTGTTGATTTGGAGAGTGAGTAGAAGTCAACTACTCAATTTCAAGTATCTCCATTTTGTCTGTGGCAAGCACCGGTCCTGTAAACCATTGTTTTAAAATGGCAATCAAAAAACTATTGTTTGAATTTAAGTGGGAGATACTAGAACACTTTTTATGCATTTATGTTGTTGTCGGTTACATTGCATACGACTAGTTGGACCCCCAGTGAAGAGGGGCTTAGGTTGTTAGGTTATATGGGATGCTAATAAAACAGTGTAAAAGTCTTGATTCAAAACAATACTGAGGATATAGTTTTCACCCTGACTGCAGCTGTATGAACATAGCATTCAGCTTAGTTTTTGTTTTGGAATACTTGTATTCTTCTCGCCATGTTATCAAACCATTCATTCCCTCACCATCCCAGTGGTGCTGACCTAGAACTGCCTGTTTTCACACCAGAATTAATCTGTGAGATCCTATGAGATTCCTTCTCATCAGGTTAGTCCATCTCAATGGGCTGTGTTTGTTTTTCTATACACCCTTTAAATCCTATGTTACAATATTTTTGAATGTTTCAACAAAACCTGCACAAGGCATAGAACAACTCACTGGTTTCTTACCAACGGGGGAAACTTAAAATAAACAACTTAGCAATTCAATCAGTGGGTACTGTAGGTACATCTCTTTTAATTTCCGATTTCCTAGAGGTCATCAATGGGCGCTCTTGAAGTAATCGGATAGGGCTACAACCAATCATTGCAAACGAATCGGTGACGCATGAGGGACATCAACAAAAACTTTTTGTGCAGTCGTTTGTTCTTCTTTTAGTGAAATATACCAAATATACCAGTTTATTTAATACTGTCTCGATAGCGGAATCAGGAGACCGCGCTACAGCAGTGGCAGCCATCTTTGTTTTGTTTTTTTAAATGCTTCTACAGTGTTCCTTTGCAATGTCAGCATATTTATCCCGCCCCATTTTAGATAAGCGTGATGTCGGTCCATCTCCTACCGGGCAGAACTATTTCTGAATGGAGAGGGGAGCCAGACCTTATCTGCAGAGCAATTGAAACATGAACTTGCGAGATACGTCTGGTTCCCAGGCTAGTAGGTATGGCCCCCAACCTCGTAATGTAATCCATTCCTCATGAGCGTCCACTGTGCGACTCCTTTAAAGAAGCTCATCAGCTGGGGGCTGAACGGTCGGTGGGGGATCAATTCTGGCCACTGCTCAGGGAAGAGATTTCCACCGTCTGACGAGCCTCGTCAATAGTTGATTTCTCATGGGACGCGTCGTAGCCTTTGCGGTAGTGAGCTCCCCCAAAAGTCTTTGGGCACGACCCCCTTTAGGATAGACTTGGTATTGAGGAACTGCATGCGTCACAAGCTTCCAGACCCGCTATTGGCTAGATTATGAGAGAGGAGTTTACAGCACCTCCCACATCACCTGGTCCTGGTTATTTGATTCCTTTTCAGGGCTGATATTTCCAGCAGTTTATGAGGCTTATTAGGGACATTTGAGGCTAGTGTTATCCAAAAGCCAACCGACCATGATGTAGAATCAATAAAGTCATCCCATTATGCGGTGCAGACTTGGAAAAGTGAACAGAGGTGCCTGCCGAAAGTGTACACAAAATAGAATATAACATATAAAATAATATAAACATAAAAAATAATATAAAATAATTAGTTTTTCTCAGTCGCTTTGGTACATTTCTCAGATCAGAATTGAAATCTTCAAAACTACCTGTTCAATCGTCACGTCATTGTATCACTTGTGCACAACACAACAGTTGCAAATGCTTTGGTACGTCCATTGAAAATGATTTTGTACAATTCTCTGCTCTTTCCTACATTATCAATTGCTTGTCATGTTGAACAAATGTATTGTAATGGGTCTCTATTGAATTGTCTCACCCCCACAACATTTAGGTATTAGTTTCGTTGCATAAGTCTTTACATGCAAAATGGTTGAACAAGTTGTCATATGTCAAGCATATTTCTATACATTCCCATTAGACTTTTTTCTAAATCTGTCATGAATTGGTAAATTTCCTCCCAGGTGAATCGATTTCTCTAAAAGGGAAATGTATGACGCGATAGATCAACCAACGATCAACCAGTTTACTGAAATAGCTCAAAGGTGCATCTCATGAAGATATTTGTGTAATGTGGATGAGAATTTGTCGCCAAACCGACAGGAATGTCAGGATTTCTACTTTAGTTTTTTTCTTTGTGCTATGCAGTGCTGTCTTTTCCTTTCTGGTATCGCAATGACATGGCCTGTCAACAAATTATAGTACAGACATTAAAAGCGTAAATGTAAATCTTGTCCAGTCTCTTGCAATCAATCTCCCACATACACTAAGGTGTAACTTACAATTGACAGTATTTGTCTTCAAAACTTTAGACATAGTTTACATCAGAACATCCCTCCAGAGCACACTGTTATATTGACAACATGACTAAAGCTATTTCAACGTCTTATCCGTAGACAATGACACAAGGACTTGTGATTCTGATGGCACTGACATGCTCATTGAAACATATATTTACTTTTGAGAGATGAACTAAGGATTTTGAGCAAGAGACCTTCTTTTGCAGGGAATCCATGGTGTTTTGCTATTTGTACGAATTGTTTTGAGAAATGCACTTAGTTTTGGCAAATGTTGAGGATGATTCAAGAAAGGCACCAAAGCGACTGAAAAACTGTAAAAAAAAAAAACATAACAATGAAGGCTTGTTGCCATCTTCATTAACTGCATATACAGTGGTTAATTTTTTTCTGAGGAAGATGCAAGTTTTTATATCCTAAGATGTAACCCTCTCTCTGAAGCACCCTCTCGGCGCGGGGACCTCCAGGTGCTGGGGTTCTGTCTGCTCCACTGGCTGTGTGGCGCGCTGCCTTGGGACGGCATGCTGACCAACCCTGCCCAGGTCCAAGAAGCCAAGGCAAAGTAAGACAACTGATTTGGGAAAAAGTCTCATTTTCTTGCAGAGGTTTGCTTTTTCCTTTGCCTTCTTCAGACCTCTTGCTTGCCTTTAACTGCTGAAAATGTAACCAAAAACAAGTTTGGCGAAAACTAATGTACAGCCATGTATCTTTGCTTTCAAGGATGATAAGAATTTCCGGTGAAAAAACATAAAAAGTAAAAATCTCTGAGCACTGTTCGAGCCCGTTGAAGGACCGGTTTCCTTGGCTTCAACTCAGCCCCGCTGAGAACGCATTCTTTCCATGTCAAAATATCTGCCTCCTTTCCTCCACCTCACTACTCCACTCCTCTTTCCCTTGATGCTCCTTGACAGTTTCTTAATTTTCCGTCCCTGTCACAGACTGATGGATAATCTGCCTCGCTCGGTCCAGCAGCTGTCTGCTAGTGGGTCATCTACGGGTAGGTGAAGATCTCTATGCTGCGTCCAATTGTTGAACTTGGACTAGTCTTTGTGAGGAGCGGGGGTTGGAGTGTTCTTTTTGTATGGGGTCCTTGTATAAAGAACCAACAGACAAGACTCCTGTTTATTCTTTTTTTTTTTTAAATTATATGAAGTATGTCAAGGCGCAGGGAGCAGAGGAAATTCCAAAGACAAAATTAAATCGAGCGAAAGTCACCATGCGGTCAGCCTTTTTTTTATTGAATCTGGTAGATCGGGTGGAATTCCAAAACAAATGTTCCACCACTCCAGACACCCTGTTGATATTAACCTTCTTTTTATTTATTTTTCGCAAAGTTTTTCCGCAGTGCACCTATCACCCCTCCCTTACCTTCTTCATAAAACCAGGCGAGGTCATGTGTTGAAGGCTCACTGTGTGATGTATGGTTGGCACCACAGTGCTGATTCTCCAAGCCTCATGGTGACAGGGTCCCCGGGCTGCGTGCCACAGATAAGCCCCAGGGCATGCATCAACCCAGAGTGCATGTGTGCGCTGTGCACGCCATTACTGCACGCTATACGTGGTGTGGGGGCCCATGTGATGAATAGAGGTTCACTGTGCGATACACACACACACACACACACACACACACACACACACACACACACACACACACACACACACACACACACACACACACACACACACACACACACACACACACACACACACACACACACACACACACTCTAATACAATGTCCCCCCTGCCCCTATAAACAGCAACGCTTTGCCCCTCACTTCCTAGCTGTAACCGGACTGTCAGTACTTCAGGTAGATCACACTGGGGTTGATAACTTTGGTGAGGCATTCATGTGCCAGTTCTGACGTCAGACTAGGAATATTCTGAGATTCTTCTCCTCCTCTCTTCCTCTTCTTAAGACGAGGTAGCGAGGTTGCTCCTGTACGTCAAATCCCTAGGGTACCAGCAGCGGCCAGACTACCAGATGCTCAGGGAACTGCTGGGCAGCGGCGTTCAGGGAAGGCTCGACTTCTCCAGGCCCCACGGATGGCCAGCAGCTGGGACCCTGGAGGACCCCCTTCCCCGGGGCAAGGTAAGAAAACAAGGGGCCTGGGGGTCTGACTCAACACCCGCTCTGCCCCCTTACTTCATCATTTATTACTGATTCATACGACGTGTTTAGATGCGAAATCCATCTTTGAACCGTAGGTTATTTTTTTTGCCTGGATCAACACCAGGCAGAGGACTTTTTGCCACACCTGTTTATGG
Source organism: Melanogrammus aeglefinus (assembly GCA_900291075.1). NCBI lineage: Eukaryota > Metazoa > Chordata > Actinopteri > Gadiformes > Gadidae > Melanogrammus > Melanogrammus aeglefinus. The sequence continues at coordinate 27,031 of OLKM01002531.1, forward strand.
GTGTGGCATAACGAACAGTATTGGGACAACAAAGCTCAACAATGTCAGGGCAATGGGTGGTTTAGAAGCAATAACAACAAACGTGGCTGTCTTTATCAATGCAGTGAGATGAAACTAGCATTGCATGGAGATACCGATCACATGGGTGGATTCACACTGTCCTCGATGTAAGTTCATAGCAAGGGTGATTCATTAGTCTGTGTCATCATATAACCAGGCATACAAGTTACATCCAATGACATGTGATTCACAACATTCAGGTTGCGTCAGTTTTCCACAAGAAACTTTTACACACACACACACACACACACACACACACACACACACACACACACACACACACACACACACACACACACACACACACACACACACACACACACACACACACACACACACACACACACACACACACACACACACACACACACGGGACTGAACACTGACCCCTGGGTAAGCGCTAACAGGGAGAGGCCCTGCTTGGAGAGCAGTGGGGTTGTGAGCCTATGATCACTCCAGTCCTCCTCCAGTGACACGACCTCCCAGAGCCTTGCTGGTGCTGCCCCTCCAAACACTCCCCGATCTGACAACTCCAATCACACAGAAACACTTGCGCAGGGGGCAAAAGGGATCGCTGCACGTCCTATAATTGTGCTCGTTTCTATTTTTTCTCCTCTTCCCTCCCATGTCATTTAATTTCCATACTGGAGTGCTGGCCAGTTTGATCCCTTGTTAAACAGAAGTGGCCATTTACAGGTGGTTTAGCAAACAGGAGAGTAAATGTCACCGATGATAAAGGCCATTGAATGGCCGCTTCCAGCAAGTCATTCCGTCACAATAGTCGTGGAAATAAATGAGTTTTTATTTTGGTCAAACAGGGTCAGGGATAATCAAAAGCTGTGTTACACAGAAATTGGTCAAACTGATAAAGCAATTACATGTTGAGGTTGAAAGTTATTTTTGAAATGACAGCATTGTGTCATTCATTTGAAAGTTAAAACAGAAAAATACATCAATCCTGGACTTTCAAGGGAAAGTAAATATGCTTTTGTGGAGGACAATCCCACACTTTGATCAAATCGTCAATCTTCCGTTATTGCATTTTTGATGATATTGACTTGAAAATAATTTGGATGTTATTGAGTTTCGGAGTAATTCTATTTCTGTGTGTAGGGGCAGAACACTCAATAAAAAATTACTTGGGTCAAGAGAAAAGTGATCGAAATGCGAGGAGAAAAAATATTGAAAAAGAAAGTGGAGCAAGACTGTCATAATCTGTTTAAATCATATAAATGACCACGCCATCGAAAACCAGCAGCTTGGCTCACCAGTTTTAACATTTCTGCAAAAATACTTATCCCACAGTTGTAGCCGGGATCAGTCAGTATGCTGGGCTTAGTTAGTATCAATCAGTTATACTTAGTATGTACTATCACAGGAATCTGTGAATAAGAAAACCGTACAGCCCTTAAATATTATCTGTTAAGAGGATACAAAGCATGGACAGAAGTTGTAAACTGAAGACATATATATAATGTGACCGTATGACACACATGAATAATACTGCTTTCCAAAAAGGTGGGAACATCAAAAAGACCACCCAAACCGAAGATAGGAGCTGTGTCGTTGGATGAAGAAGAGGATGGTGCGAAAGGGGATGTGACGAAGACCAAACCAAGTGGGGTCAAACAAGGAACGGTTGCTAACAGCCCACGCACAGAACATGTGAGGATCTATCCATTTCCCTTCAACTAATACTATGAAACAGGGGAAAGGAGAGAGAGGAGTCACTGGTTTCTCACCTATTCCGTCCTCTTACCCTGAGCCAAGAAGTTTCTATATTTAGACAGCAAACCTAATGTTATGCAAAAACCTTTCCCCCGACAGAAGAGGAGGACTTCCAGAGGAACTTCAAAACCTGAAGCCATGGAGCTGAAGGAGGAGGGCCTGGCAAGGAAGACCAAACCCATTCCCTCTCAATATCTAAGAGGACCACCAGCAAGTAGGCCTGAGGTATGACAACTGTAATTTAAGGACCCTATTATCAAAAGACTGAAGGCTGGGGAAGGGGAGTCAACACCTCAATTTAGACTGACATTTACTCCAACTTGCTAATGGCCTTGTTCATGGTTCAAACCTCATAATCACCAATAATAGATACATATCCTGTGTATTTTTGTTGATTTTAACAACAAACTGTTAGTAGCCTGGCATTAAGATGTTGCCTGATCTCACTCTAAAACGAGCAGTATCAACATTCAACAGCTTAATATACAGAGCTGCTATATTGATTACACTTGCTAGGTTCCAGATGTACTGACTCTTTATGGATGAGAAGAAAAATAATCAGTAGTAGTCTATCTTAAGTAAATTCCAACTATTTTTTGCTACCCTATTTCTAAATAACAGGATGAAGCTTCTGACGGACTAACATATTGCAGCATACAGTGGGGCAAAAAAGTATTTAGTCAGCCACCAATTGTGCAAGTTTTCCCACTTAAAAAGACGAGAGAGGCCTGTAATTTTCATCATAGGTAAACCTCAGCTATGAGAGACAAAATGAAAAAAAAAAATCCAGAAAATCACATTGTCTGATTTTTTAAGAATTTATTTGCAAATTATGGTGGAAAATAAGTATTTGGTCACCTACAAACCAGCAAGATTTCTGGCTGTCACAGACCTGTAACTTCTTCTTTAAGAGGCTCCTCTGTCCTCTACTCGTTACCTGTATTAATGGCACCTGTTTGAACTCCTTATCAGTATAAAAGACACCTGTCCACAACCTCAAACAGTCACACTCCAAACTCCACTATGGCCAAGACCAAAGAGCTGTCAAAGGACACCAGAAACACAATTGTAGACCTGCACCAGGCTGGGAAGTCTGAATCTGCAATAGGTAAGCAGCTTGGTGTGAAGAAATCAACTGTGGGAGCAATTATTAGGAAATGGAAGACATACAAGACCACTGATAATTCTCCCTCGATCTGGGGCTCCACGCAAGATCTCACCCTGTGGGGTCAAAATGATCACAAGAACGGCGAACAAAAATCCCAGAACCACACGGGGGGACCTAGTGAATGACCTCCAGAGAGCTGGGACCAAAGTAACAAAGGCTACCATCACTAACACACTACGCCGCCAGGGACTCAAATCCTGCAGTGCCAGACGCGTCCCCCTGCTAAAGCCAGTGCATGTCCGGGCCCGTTTGAAGTTTGCTAGAGAGTATTTGGATGATCCAGAACCGGATTGGGAGAATGTCATATGGTCAGATGAAACCAAAATAGAACTTTTTGGTAAAAACTCAACTCGTCGTGTTTGGAGGAGAAAGAATGCTGAGTTGCATCCAAAGAACACCATACCTACAGTGAAGCATGGGGTGCAAACATCATGCTTTGGGGCTGTTTTTCTGCCAAGGGACCAGGACGTCTGATCCGTGTGACGGAAAGAATGAATGGGGCCATGTATCGTGAGATTTTGAGTGAAAACCTCCTTCCATCAGCAAGGGCACTGAAGATGAAACGTGGCTGGGTCTTTCAGCATGACAATGACCCCAAACACACCGCCCGGGCAACGAAGGAGTGGCTTCGTAAGAAGCATTTCAAGGTCCTGGAGTGGCCTAGCCAGTCTCCAGATCTCAACCCCATAGAAAATCTTTGGAGGGAGTTGAAAGTCTGTGTTGCCCAGCGAAGGCCCAAAAACATCACTGCTCTAGAGATCTGCATGGAGGAATGGGACAAAATACCAGCAGCAGTGTGTGAAAACCTTGTAAAGACTTACAGAAAACGTTTGACCTCCGTCATTGCCAACAAAGGGCATGTAACAAAGTATTGAGATGACCTTTTGTTATTGACCAAATACTTATTTTCCACCATAATTTGCAAATATATTCTTTAAAAATCAGACAATGTGATTTTCTAGATCTTTTTTTTTTCATTTTGTCTCATAGCTGTGGTATACATATGATGAAAATTACAGGGCTCTCTCATCTTTTTAAGTGGGAGAACTTGCACAATTGGTGGCTGACTAAATACTTTTTTGCCCCACTGTATTTGCGCAAAGACTAATAGCTCACAATTACCACACGTTTTTGTGGCAGGCATCAGGAACAGCTGCGGTTAGGCGATCATCCAGAGCCAGGTCAGTGCCGGCTGGGTTTTATGAAGAAGATTATGAAAGTGAAGAGGACAAAGAGGACTCGGAGGAAGAGACCATTCCCATTGCTGCTTGCCACCTCAGAGGGCCTCCCATCGGCCCAAGACCAGAGCAGACATCTGCGGTGAGGCCAAGACGCTAGAAGACCCCGGCCGTCACAAAACATTACCGCCTAAAATCAGTATATGTTCTGCGAGAGTGAAAGGTTGTCAATCAAAGATGGTTTGAATTCATAACAAATAGTATTTAATATTTTAATATTTGAAGTTATTTAACCCACATAGATATGAAGCAATATGTTCTCAACTAATTAAATTCATTGAAAAAAAACAAACAAAAGAATGCTTTTTGTATGCCAATTATTAAACGTTGGAAGACATTGTGTCTATCAAAGTGAACCGGGGTGTCAAACTGGCTATCTCAATTCAACAGACAACGCTCCACACCCGAAGATGGGCAGACGTCCGGTACGTCCGCACGAAACCCCTGACAGTGAGCACAGCCCGGAGGCACACACACTTCCTCGATCCCCTCCCCCACGGAGGGGGGAGGGGCCGAGGCCTCCTGGAGGGGGAGGAGCCATCTCCCAGGGTCCCCAGAGAGGAGCCCGGTGTCAATTTGATAGCGGGGCTCATCTGGAGGAACATGTTTGTCTGCGGCACCGTTTTCGCAACCCTCTTTTTTGTCTTTGTTTGTGTTGAGACACTGAGGTGACGTGCACAACCGTCATACAAATATGAATCACTAGAGCTGGATCGTGTCGGCCGTCCTGCCCGCGGCTCCCATGTAGTAATGTTGGTTGGAATGTGGTGGAAGATGGAAGAGGAATCCTCAAACCTCAGGATTGTGGTGCTGCCATCTTTACAGTGATTGGCTGAAACACAAGCGAAAACGTAATTTTTGTTTGAGTAAAGAGTATCCTAACAAGAAGAAAGCAAGTGGCACTTTTATAAAACATCTGTAGTTGGATTTGTTGACACTGAAGACTACCCAATACATCGGAGCACAATGCCACTCTCAAGGTGCTGACAAACATGCGTTTAACGGTGCATCACTCAGCTGAAAGGGATGACAAAACAGTTATTGATGTATGCATGGTGCTCAGGGCATACTCACAAAGAGACTGTCACTATTCTATATGCCAGTGTTCATCAACCAGTTTTTGTACTGCAGGTAGCATGTCATTCTTGAAAGATACTTTATTTACAATAGTAGAAAAATAAGTGAGTCGTTTTTCATGGTAATGTTTTCCATTCGTGTTTTGTATGGATTTGTGTTTGCTAAATAAACACACGTGTAGCATAAGCATTTCTTTCAACAGTTTCCCACTGACCATGGCCTCCTTAATGGTGAAAATAATTGAGTCAAATGCTTGCACTCAATGCTCCACCACTGTATGTGTATTTATGTATTCCTTACAAAATGCATATAAGGTGGTGTGCGAAAAGGTCTTGATGACAAAATTTAGCGATACAGCTTAGGTCAAAGGTCAGGATCCACTGCCATATGCAGTATACAAAGCAGGTGAGTTCCTTAGCCGAAGAATATGTTGAAGGCCACTGTTGACCCAATAATACGAGCAAAGATGTTGGATCATACCTTGCTGCAGTACGGACACTCGCCAAACACCACGCTGAAGCTCTGCCTGCTGGATGGCAGTGCACGCAGCCACTGGTGGAGAAGGAGAGAACAGAAGAATATTCCTGTGTAGACATACTTTATATGTTCTTATACGTGTTTAGAAAAGAACGGGGACATATTGTTGTCTATTTGTAATGGTTATGTGATCATTCAAAGAAGGTCTTCTGATCGGTCAACCTCTGGTTGGTGGTGGTCATTGGTGGCAATCTCTGACCTCACATTTTTGGATATGCAAAATCATTTAGCATATCTTGATATATGGGCCAAAGACATCTGGCCATTCTTTTATTTAGGCAGTGCCTTATTAACATCTTACCAATGGAACAAATTAGTATAGATAGTATGTAATCAGACAGACTTGCAAATCATCCTGTGTATGTGTGTGTGCGTTGGCGTGAACATACCTCATACAGACAGGCCTGGTGGAAGGGCTGTCCGCAGCGCGGGTCGTTGCACACCTGATCCGGAATGGCGGTCTCCAGTCGATAGGAATAACAGATGCCACACTCTGCGCTGAAGCTCTGCACACACAGGAGCACGTAACGCATGATATCGCTGACACCACTCCTCAGCCGTCAATTATGAGGGCCGCATGGTTGTTTTTTTTTATCCGAAAACGAAGAAAAGGTGACGGCAGAAAGGGCGGATCAGCAGTTATGTTCTTCGCTGTTTGTATTTCACGCACACAAATTGTAATTTTTGACAAGACTTCTGCAAAGCTGAGCCTAGAAGTGTTTGATTTACCTAAATCAGTTTCGGTTTTCCTTGAAAGCCCATTTTTGTGCCTTTAGAGCTGAACCTTAAAGTGTGTCCTAAAAATGTGTGAATGAAAATCATTCTTACAGAGACTAATGTAATTGATTTTGTAGCAGCTTTGAACGTTCACCCGTGGTCATGTGTGGGGAACCTACTCAACGCATTAGAAATGTGTTTTGAGTTGAAGCTCTGGCCTCTGTCAGGGACGGCTTCACCAAGTTACGCCCGACTCCTCAAATTCCCTCCTCGAAGAATCATCCTTCTGCCACCTTTTCTCTCTCCTGGCTCACACTCTCCCCTTCCCCCCACCCCCTCCCTCCTCTCTCTGCCTTCGTTTGCACTTTTCATAATGAGAAGATAATTTTTTTTATTCTCCAAGTGATATCAATTAAGAGAAAGGATGTCAGGTAAAAAAAAAAAATGTATTATATGATATTCAACATCTGGTCAAGTCTACTTTTCCATGCTTCTCGGAATGTTAATGAAGCTGAAGCATTAATCACTCTGGCGACAGCAGATAAACACCAAGCCCTTTTCAACCCATCCGGAGAGGTAGGAAGGGGAGCGAGGAGGGTGTGTGTGTCAGTGTGTGTATGCATTTTGATAAATGGTTTGGTGTGATAAAAGCGATCTTGATAGTGGTGTGGATTCTGCCATCTTCTGGTTATTCTAATGATCCTCTCTTTTATACAACCCAATTAAAAAGGAGGATGTCCCACCTCTCAACATACTAATATGATTTAGTTAAATATAAATAAAGCAATTGACAACCAAAAAAGCAGCTGTAGGTCCACGCCGGGTAAAGGCGGAGGGGGTGGAGTACCTTCCAGCTAAAACCAGGCAAACGAGCAGGAGTACGTCCACACAAACACACGCTAGTACACAGTCCAAGCCAGGAATCATCATCATCATACAGCAAACTAGACGGAAGTGAAGAGAGAGGGGGTGTGTGTGGGTGTGTGTGTGTGTGTGTGTGTGTGTGTGTGTGTGTGTGTGTGTGTGTGTGTGTGTCGTGGGTGTTTGTGTGTGTGTGTGTGTGTGTGTGTGTGTGTGTGACATACAGATTTTTCGTGGGTGGCAGGTGACGGGAATTCTATCTCCAAAACATCCTGGAGGTTGTGCAAGACGCTGGAGCCCGGGTTCCTGTCAGCAGAGCAGAGACAGCTCCTTCACACACACTAATTAAACACATGCAAATGAAGCCTGCAGAGACACTGCGGCATGATTAGGAGCACTTCACCATTGGTTTATGAAAGAAAAAAAAAAAGAAAACACATGATATGTATTTACATAAATAATATATTTGATATATATGTGTGTATATCAATATATTCACACAGACAAATGTTTTTGTTTTGTGAGTGTCAGTATTTTTGGAACAATGGAATATAATCTAAAAGGAAGCCTTGTTCCTTCCCATCAGCGTACCAGTTCAGGGCTTGACACCAGGAACTGGTCTTTCGGTTATTTTAAGACTACCACTGCAAATAGAAAATATATATACAAACAACCAAAACGTCAAAAATGGCAGCAGTGCTAAATCTGAAGGATTCTGAGATGAAGATTTGCAGGATTTGCATTTTGCCTGGTGAGATTTTAAGGCGTCTCAACCTCATTGAAAAACAAATGGTCATGGTCCATGTGTCATGCAGCATGCCTGTTCGGAGAACAAGAAAGAACGCCCTAAGGTACTGGTGGACCCTCTTTCTTCGCCTGTGCTAATGTTTTCTATTCGCCTTTTTCCTTAAATAATGAACAGCAATGAGCAACGGGGGACACCGATTCGAGGAAGGCGTCACGAGTAGCCACTCGGACCCTGACCACTCACCACATGTGCATGTTGGCGTTCAGCTTGTTCCGAAGAGGGGTAACCACTGCAACACAGACAGACATATGACACTGAGTGAACTGCATTATGTTTTCATTTGACGTTGGTCCAGTTCACTATGCCACACAGAAGGCAGAACATCCATTACATTGTCCATGCCACAGGGGAGGGTGTATGTGTCTGTGTGTCTGCGTGTGTGTGTATCTGTGTGTGCATAGTCCTTTCTCCTCTTATTTATTATTCGTACATGCAGAAAGATATATTTCGCACAACACCTTGTATTTGAGGGGTTCTCACCAGCCTCCCGTCTTGGAGGCTGAAGTCTGTCTGTGTATGCGTGTGTTAATATCCTTTGGAGATGCATTGCTAGGCAACTGCCTTGGAGTTGTGCAGCATCCACATTGTGTGACCTTGGGCTTCACAGAAACAATTGTCAGCAATTGACAGGGGCTTGGATAGAGCCACCCCCCAGCCACTGCCCATTCGCCTTAAGAAATGAAAATGAAGTAAATAAATTTGTCTGGCTTTGGACTCCACCCGGCTTGTGTGAGTGAACACGCGTCTGCCTGGAAGCAATTTCTCTGACATGGACACACCTGGAAAGATGTGACTAAACCATAGAGGATTCATCTGCCCCCCTCCGTACAGCCACGGTACTTCAAAGTTCCTGCCCTTTCCTCTCAAGATAATCTCCAAATGAAAATCCTAGATTTAGATTATAAATATATACATCATGCGACATACAGGACAAACAGATGAACACACGAGATTGTTAGAAGATGGCCTTTACTTCCTAGCTCCAGCCAATATCAATCGACTACATAGTTGAAATTGGATGCTTTCAGGTTCTTCCCACATGCTACCCACCGTGTTCGGCTCCCAGCAAGACAGCTCTTCTGTGGTAGCAATTTTGGGGTGTCTGGGATTCACATCCACCCGGATAGACACGTTACTCCCTGAAAAGAAAAAAAGGACATTGCGATGTATTGAATTAAAAGGATGTCACCTCACATCCTTTCATTGGTTTCATCTTTTTGTAACTGGAGTTCTGATATGATCTACATTTTAGCCAAGATCTGAGTAATCATCATGAAGTTTATCAGCAGATAAGTGGGACTGTGTGTGTGTGTGTGTGTGTGTGTGTGTGTGTGTGTGTGTGTGTGTGTGTGTGTGTGTGTGGTGTGTGGTGTGTGTGGTGTGTGTGTGTACTGTGTGTGTGTACCAATTGCGATCCTCCTCATGGTGTCAGCCCTGCTTGGTCTCTCTGGCTCCAGGACCCAGGTCCTACGGTCAATCTCGTCCAGCACCTCCCAGAACTCTGCCAGGGAGTCCAGGACCAGCATGAACTGGCTGTAGAGCTTCTCCAGTGTGCTCTGCCAAACCACATCACATTAGACCAAACACGAAATCAGACTAGACAAGACCACCCAAACAATACCACACATCAGAGCAAACACGAAATCAGACCAAACCAACCCAAATCATGCCACAATCAGACCAAAATACGAAATCAGACCAGACCAAACCATAGCAAACATCATTAATCATCATCATCATTAACAAATTAGAACATACAGCAGGACAGTCTGGCCAGCTTGATAACCAATCCTTTCCAACTGTTTAGCACTTTATCCCAGAACCCTTCTCTTTTTAAACACAGATGATGAGATGATCTCCTTCTGAGTCTGGGTTTTTTGTATGATAATTGATTGGTTGTGGTCAGAGATTAAGCTCAAAAAGGCACCATATAAATAAACAAAGAATTTAAGATATTTCATTCATTTGTGTTAGTATTATACTCACTGTCTGATTGAAGTTCAGCAGGTAGTGAGTATAAGGGGGATTTATATGTGGCAAAATAAACATCAATCTGTTTATTGGAGTTTTGTATTAAATTATGCCAATATGCCGGTAGATTGTAAACATACTATCCTATATATACATATTTATTTCCATCCTAAGTAAATTCACAATATATTGCCAAATGTATTGTGCTAGCGTAACCTAACCTCCAACAGCAAATCTTATACGGTGCTCTTTAAAATACTTTATGGGCAACATAACGAGAAAACAACATACAAACAAACAAAAGCCACTTTTATTGCCAGTAATAATATCACTGTTTAATTAGTTTTGTTTACTCCGTATGCACTGGGAAATGCTAATCTCTGAGCTTGATATTTTTTCATATGCACACACTTTCAAGGCCTTATTAGACGGCAAATTGGATCCATTTGAAATCGGGTTGATTGTCAGATTTCGAGGGCTTATTCCTTTTATTTTTTAACCAACTGGTCATCCGCACAGATACAGAGGGACACACACACACACACACACACACACACACACACACACACACACACACACACACACACACACACACTAACTAGGAGAAGAAACAGAGAGAAAGAGAGGAAGGGTGGTGGGAAATAAAGATGGGAGCGAGGAGAGATAAAAATAAAAAAATAAACCAAAAATTATGGGTCATTGTGCCGGCACAGTGCACACAATTAAGCATCGGCCAGGTGTGAGAGCCTCAGCAATTACAGCCCAATTAATGCCAGTGGCATGATTATGGTTACAGCGCCGGATAACGATGCTAGGTCTGGCTTGAAAAAAAGAAATGAGTGTGTATGTTATGGTGATGGTGGCGGTGGTGGGGAAGGGGGAGGAGGATTTGCAGAAGAAGAGTTGGTAATTGAATTCCTGCAGTTTCTGCAACGTTGTGAGTACATGGTGGGGGCCAAAAGAGGGGGTGAAGGAGGGGAGGGCATCTCAGCAAAGAATGTAAAGAGCTACTTATGTCTCAATCAGGCCTCTCCACTTGGTCTTTAGTTCAGCCCAACTAGCGGCCCCGGGCACTACCCACCGGAGACAGGCCAGAGTACCTTTTTTCCCCTTTCTAACACGCTATGTATTTTTGTGCCCTGAGGCTGCAAAACAAACGACACAGACAAACACAACCCAACACAACTGCAAGTCTGTCGATAATTAATTAATGAACGGAGCAACGCACCACGGGCTGATGGGCTTCAACTTCCCGTGATGTGAAATGTTGTCCACTTCAAACCGAACCGGACCTTCGATGTCCAATCAGAAGGGAACTCCGGGGGCATAGGGGTGAGCCTATCATCTTGTCAGGCCTAATAAGGGGCTTTGAGGTGTGCTGCACGGCCAATGTTTGTATTTATCCCTATGTCCTCTATTGTTGGTGAAACGAATGTTCAGAGGTACAAACCAATAGTTAGGACCTATGGTACCAAGCTTATTATTAATGGCTGAATGAATGATGCCATTTATGTCTTCAGGCACAACTCTACTTAATATCTTACTATCTTTTATTGCATGTTGTTTTGGTTGTTTTACTGCACAATTGTACGGTTCTGCTGTTGTGGGGTTTGGGCATTTGTTTTGCATTCAGGACTAACACAGACAGACAGGCAGACACATGCAAATATTGAATAGATCACTGCATACACATCTCATAATTACAGAAGGACACCGTAGGTAGCGCCACAAAAGCTATACACCCGCTGAACACACTTTTTTTTTTAACAAATGCAAACACACAACAACATACAAAGGGTGATGATGGTTGTAGTGTGTCGGTGCTCGGGCCAGACTTTAATGCAAACATCAATCGACGTGTTGGCATACTGTATGCCCACTCACAATCACTCACTCACATGTACTCATTGCTGGTGCCTCTCTCACCCGCTCGTTCCCTTTGACATATTTCATCATGTCACGCACACCCCAGACATTCCAATAATGAATATGTTTTTTTTTGTTGTTTTGATTTAATTTAAATCACTTTATTAAAAAAGATTTTTTTGCCCATTGGGTCAGTGTAAATAAGGTTTCATTTGCACACCCAAACATACAGACAGTCACACATACATTCACAAACATGCACAGATACCCCGGTTTGTTTTTCTTGTCCTTCCATTTCCACATAAATACACAGAGTGGCACGTTTTAGCCCCGCTACGGAGCAGGCAATAATTACTCATTCAAATGAACATGTCAGCAACACTGCCGACAGACAGGCCCCACCCTCCCCCTGCACACACACAACCCCCGCGCACACTCACCCCATGCACGCAAATACACACAGAGACACACACACACAGACTTCCTATTCCTTACCCTCCTCCCCCAACCTCCTACAACCACATGCACAGGCACCAACACAGACATGCACCATTAAGTGTGTTAAATACACACACACACTTACACAAACACACACAAATTCAAAAACCAAAAAGGCATGAGCACTCACACTTTCACACACACACACACACACACACATTCCTATGAAATATACAGACGGACAGATACACAGAGCTGCCAACATTGTGTTCCAGAAAATAGTAGCAAGCCGAGCGCAGCGAGGCGAAAAATTTTAGGCCGGAGATTTTACGTGTTCTGAGATGCAATCTAGGTAAGGACTATAAGGACATGTTTATCTGCAAAGAACTGCACTATTTTGAGTGTATACTTCGTCTTTTTCCTGTTGCACACAATTATACACAGACACGTACACAAAAAAGTTTTTTATTACCCAAAGCATGGAGGCGGAGATCAAACAGATAGACACGCGAGCTGAGGCATCAATGAGCTTAGCCTCATCTCTGCCTTGTTTTCTCGTTGTCTGTCACCACTTAAATATTTTTAGAACACTTTTTATTATATGTTCCTTTCTATCCATAGAAAAACGGAATGTATTTCACGTATGTGTATAAACCTATTGGCTTTGGAACAAAACAGCGGGGACTAAATATAGCAAGGGGGAGGGACGGCTTGTCACCCCTCATTCGCTAACATTCACATTCAGTGTAGTAAGCCCTTGCTCCGTTGAATTTCACATTATTTCTCTGAAGATTGTTTTAATGTCTTTGTGAAGCCATTTAACATAATACAAGTGGATGTAATAACTTTGAACCCAAGACTGCTTATTATTGTTGAGCTGATTTTGAGAAATTAAACGTTGCAGCTAAAGTTGTGTTTCTGGTTGCTTATGGTTATGTAGTTGCTATGCTAGCTAACTGGCTAGATAAGGAAACTTTAAATAACCGTTAACGATTTAAATGGAAGAGTTCAATTTGCATGAAATTATAGCTAGTTATCCATCTGATGTTATAATCTCCGAGATTACATTTATAGAAACCCTCAGGGTACCTGTGCAACTTCGTATGAAAGAGTTCGTATTCACAGATATTAACAAGAGTTTCTCATCACAAGCTAGCAGCTGCCAAATGTATGTACCTTACCTATGTGTGTGTAAAGAATGCAGAATATGAAATATATGAAAAACCAACCAGTAGTCAAATGTACAAGATGCCAATTGTATATATATAAATGCTCAATCAACAGCGGGAATCCTCAGACTACAAACAGCATAGCATCTTGGTAAAAATAGAGACGGCATTAAAAAACAAACAAAAAAAAAACGGCCATTGTATTGACTCTTTTCTGACGCAATGAACGAATCATAAGAGGGCTTGCACCTCGTTCTGACATACAGTGAGCGAGCGAAACGGCGACGAAAACTCGCGCGAGGGTGTCTCCTGATATGCAGCGTGACGATTTTGTCGCGAGTGTATTTATTGGTTAAGGAATCCAAACCAATCAAATCATCGAGGGAATAAACACATTCAACAGGAAGCAGCGCGTGTAACTTATCAACCAATAAAGAAGTGTTTAGGGGGCGGGACACCGCCCGCGAAATGTCGTCCAGATAGAGACAACGCGAAGCGATAAATTCAGGGTGTGAGCGAGAGATCGCTGGACGGCGCGACGTCGCTCGCGGCATGTCAGGACAGGCTCATTGAAAAGTACACATTCTAATCACTTTTCCTCGCTCGCTCGCATCGCTGTATGTCAGGACGGGGTGTTATATGTGAGCTTTACGGCTGGTTGGATGTCAACACATGGACGTGGCTGCCTGCTAAAAGATTGACCTCGATTTGTTGGGAAATGCGTAGGATATTCAAGTCAAGCGTAGCAGCGTAATTGGGGTCTGGAAATCGTATCTGCTACGCCAAAATCGTGTATGTTGGCAGCTCTGGATACACACACACACACTTCTATGAAATACACACACACACACACACACTACACTCGCACACTGGATGTTGCATTGTGGGGGAGATCCATCAGCGGCCCAGCAGGCAGACAGGCTCCATACGGCAGCACTGTTCTGAGCTGGTACTCACTGTAGGCCTGACATGTATCACACATGTGTGCACACACATGCTCACGCACCGCACACACACACACACACACACACACACACACACACACACACACATTAGCATCTCCACCAGCAAAAACATTGTCTAAAGGCTCTCTTCTGCAACTCTGGCTCTCTCCTTTTTATGAAGACCACCCCTCATCCCCCCTACCCGAAGTGGTGTGCGTAGTGGCCCATTGCTCTGCCAGATTATAAAAATGAAACAAACAATTGGGAGGGATCATTAGGAAGGTGTGTGTGTGTGTGTGTGTGTGTGTGTGTGTGTGTGTGTGTGTGTGTGTGTGTGTGTGTGTGTGTGTGTGTGTGTGTGTGTGTGTGTGTGTGTGTGTACCTGCGGTGTCCAAGCCATGTCCAAGGGAACTGGCACGTCAGCCAAGCATTCTGGACTCTCTTCTGGGTGCTGAGGAAAGTAAACAAATGCAAAAGATTGATGTCTTTAACATATTGTTTTCCCTAAGCTTCTTCAGTCAGTCAGTCAGACAATTGGGGGGCAGTGCACTATGCTTCTAGATTTTTCACCACAAATATCCTTACAATGAATTAAAATTATGTGTTTCGCATTACTTTACATGGCAACATACTGTCCTTGTGTACAATTATTTTAAAGGCATGAACTTTGATGCTATAATGGCCATCTCAGCTCTCCACATTTCAACTTCCAGCAACTCGTCTTAAGTGGTACAATCAGGATGCCAGATGCCTCACTGTGTGTGTGTGTGTGTGTGTGTGTGTGTGTGGTGTGTGTTGTGTGTGTGTGTGTGTGTGTGTGTGTGTGTGTGGTGTGTGGTGTGGTGTGTGTGTGTGTGTGTGTGTGTGTGGTGGTGTGTGTGTGTTCTGGCATTCCCCAGCTTGTTTTCCCCGCAGGGGGTTTGGAGGCAGCTCTGGGAGTTTCACATCCCTGATGCCAGAGAAGGTGCGTGCTCAGGACACTTGGGGATAGGTAGGCCTCCCCGTCTTCTCATGTGGGCACAGCTTTTATTTATTTATTTATTTTATTTGTCAGTGCGTGTGTGTGTGTGTGTGTGTGGGGGGGGGCGGGGGGCTCCCGTCTGCTTACCCACAACGCCTGGGAATGTGACCTTCAACAACTGCAGCTCTTGCAGCTTAGTGCCACTGAGGGCTGCCTTTGGAAAACAAACTTTAACGGCAAAAGTGTCCTCGTATGAATGCAAATGGTTTAGAGGTATACGTACGGCCTTTAATGATTTTATGGTTCATCAAATTGTCCAGAAACATGTCCCACTTTTTAAAAGGGGGCGAGCTTTATCGAACAACAGAGGAAAAGCAATTTACTCTAAAGGGGTCTTGACTTCTATTTTGTTTATCCAAACACTGAATTGTTTTTATCCATTCACTTTACTAGAAGAGCCCCGGGGCTTGTCTTCATCTGGCATATTTCTGGTGCTTCATCAAACTACACAGAGGAGGCTCCTGTAGCGACAGATATTGCAGATTTGATGTCCGCTGAGGACGGCGGAGAGCGTTCCATCACGCTGCAGTCCACATTGAGCGGTTTTATCCCCGCTTGCATCTCGGGACACAGCAGGGTTTTATCGTATCCTTCTACGCACTGGCTCTCCTGTTTTGGCCTAGATTTACTGACGACGGAGACGTCCGTCGGCCCGCCACTCCACCACCTCACAAGATGTGACCCCTCAGCTTGGACTGCTAGTGAATCAACCCCCCAACAGGGAATGTGTTGCATTTGTGCAACAACTGAGCTGGGGCACGAGAATGATCCGTGCCATGAGCCCTTTATATGTGTGTGAGTGTGTGTGCGTGCATGTCTGTGTGTGCGTGCAGAGTGAGTCATTGTCTTACCTTGGCCTTGAGTTTAACTGTGAGTATGTGCTCCCGCTCAGAGGAGTCGCCGGCTTTCAATCTCAGCGTACGGAACTCGGAGTCTATGAAAAGCAACCTCAAGACGCGCACACACGTAGACACACACACACATACACACACCACGAAAACGCAGTAAATCCACACTCTAAATCTCGCGGCGGACACAGGGGTGTACATGCAATATTGTGAGATGACAGGAGCTATCAGGAGCCGTTAATCATGTCTTCGCGGGGCAGTTTGAGACGCCCACGCCGGGCTCCTGGATTTACCAGCCGCCCTGTTAGTGGACGCTGGAAATCAGCCTGAGTACTTTGACTTATATTGTGCAAAATGCGATGCGACCAGGCCTGCCGCCACTTTGAAGGTTCATTTTTTATTCTTTGCGTTTCGAGTAGGTGGGGGAGGAGCTGTTGGGGGGGGGGGGGGGGGGGGCGTTATCTGTAGTCGTATTATTTTTCCATTAAAGATTGACACGTCACATTCTACAATATGACCGAAAGAACAGATGTTGTTTTAGTGCAATGGCTTGCAATGTCGTTTGGAAATAAAGGACGCATCGGTAATAATAACCAATAACCCCGCGCCCAGCATTAATAATGACTTCATGGTTACGTCAGCTATGTTACTATACCCGGTGGCTTTGGATCCACCTCTTCAAAAGGACAAACAAACACTTAGGATGATGATGACCTTTATTTATTGAGTCCAGCAGAAAGCTTGGGACTAAAGTTTATTATATAAAATGTAGTCTGCCTGGGGGGCAGCATGAGAAAGCCCCGAATGAGATAACGCTCGTTGTGTAAGAGGGGCTCGAGACAATGGCTGGATCAAGTGGTTCCCAAACTTTTTTTTTTTTTTTTTTTTTTTTTTAAATCAGGTCCCTCCTGTCAAAAAGCCCCTCCCCAGGGTTATTTCATTTCACCGGGAACTACTTTAACATGGTGGCGCAGGCTCTCCCATACGATCTGTGAGCTCTCCTTCTCTCAATCCTCCCTTCCATCTCATCTCAACTGGAGGGAAACACTGTTATATTTGAAGCCCCTCGACAGCATACAACAGGGCCTGATAGCAGCTTTCTCTTCCATGCGTTCCATTTCTCTTCCAAAGTGACTTAAAGTGGATTAAGCGATTATTCTAATTTTTTCCCCCACAATGTTCAGTTAGGGGTTAGGCATCGCTCACGGGGATGCCGACAGGTAGGTTCCTGCCTAGACTAGGTCCTCGTGTCATCGAAATAAATCGGGCACCGGTAAAAAGAGGAGCCTTTGCGATGCATATTGCAGTGGCTGAGCCTCCCGTCGTGAACAACTTCTAATCGACTGGTGTAACAAACCCACTGTCGCCATCATCGTCGCTGTCAGCAGACCGCTGATCCCGACATCTCCTTCCCATATGGGGCAGTGGCAGATACATTTCCCCTCCCGCACGGATACCGCCACACCCCTAATCTCCCAACATCTGCGTTTTGTGATCTCACACACACACACACACGCACGCACACGCACACGCACACACACACACACTTTCCCGTGGCACAATTTGTAAGATGCAATGATAAAGTGGAATTGCTTATCAGTCCTGTAGCAGGCCTATGTGACTATTGAAGAGTTTCCTCAAATATGATGGCAAAGACAAGTCTGTGACCGTTAAGGAATACATTACTTCGATACACTTTCACACATAACAGGATAGAGAAATATACTGGGCTCCTTGAGGGAGGACTATCTACAACCTATTCCCCTCCTCCCGACTGATTTAACCATTTCTATGATTTCTCTATAGTGTCTTTTATTAAAAGGTATAGTGGCCGGGTCGATCAGACCATCAGCCTCGGACCAACGTAAAGTTCTACGAATTACTTCCCAACAGTGGCAAAACAAAAGCTTCCTCACTGCATCTTCCATACATCATCTTTTCCCCTGTGACACGGTTCCATCTGCACTCCTCGAGGGGTCTCCTGCCCAGGGAGGCAGGGGTTCGGTGCAGGCCCCTCCCCCCTCTCTGCCATGATTAAAACAGCGTGAGAGTTAAAACAGCGTGAGAGTTGGAAGGCCTGCTGGGAAGACTGATGAGAGCATCCTATTTGCAACTCCGCAAGCCAACCGCATTGCACGCAGACGCCACACATCAGCACGCATCCTGGCACCACAGAATGCACATCTGTGATTGGCTATGTCTGTCTGTGTGTGCCGTGTGTGTGTGTGTTTTTTGTGTGAGTGTTAGAATGAAACTTAGTTGAGCGACTAATTTGACGGTGATATAGGGCAGCGGTTTCTAAACTGTGGGTCACGTCCCACCGGCATCCAATTAGATCAATGTGATAGCGGTTATTAATGTTAGAGGTTTACTAAAAGCAGTGATCGAGGAAATAGCGAAAGCAGAGGGCACCAACACCACATACACAAACATTGGTACAACTTGAAAAACTTTTGGGTCCAATGATCATTCCCACAATCCCTTAAAAACATATTTTGAGAGTATAGAACGTAGACCGTGGAACTTTCTCCAGAGGCACCACTGACACCAATGCTTTTCATTACTCTTTGCTGCTCGCATGACCACACACTGCCTCTTTTAAAGGGTCTCACTCACTGCGAGAGTGGGACCACGAAGCCTCATACTGAGGACAATAAGGAAGGTGAAGGGTCACACAGTAAACTCCAGTAGTGATCTACTCGACCTCATTCCCCATTAATTAACCCATGATCTCTTCTTCCCCAATCAACAGAGATGACCACTGTGACACACAGAGGGTGCAAAATAAATCCAGATAGGAGGGAGGGAGGGAGGGAGGGAGAGCAAGAAAGAAATGAGCTTCTCACTTTACCTGGTCCCAATCAACTAACGAGAATTACCGCTCTAAACCCCTGGCGGCCATTAACGTCCCCCATGCCAATTAAGTCACTAAACGAATCTCGAGTGCTTTGGAGAGACTGGGGCCCAGCGTGTATAATGCCTTGTCGTTGTAACGTGACATGGAAACAACGCAGTATACCGTACAAACCTCACCCCACCCCCGCCCCCCCCCCCCCCCACGCCACTCACTATCCGCACTCTTCCTATTAAAACCAAAGACTCTTCAATTAGAGCAATTTGCAGTTTTTTTGCTAATAAGATAAATTGCGGGTTGTGGTCATTAATACGGGGGAAAGTGGAAAATGAGCACTGCAGATGAGCTTAATCCGTGCTGGGGGAGAACAGATCAGATGACGGACTAGATCTGCGGCAAAACACCCTTCTCAGCCCCATCCGCCCTCCATCCCCCCAGCCCCAAGGGAGGTGGGGTGTGACGGCATTAAGCCGCCGCACGTGGGCCTTAGCGTTATTAAATGTGACCTGGATTTAACTATAACTCAATAACTAAAATAAGTAAAGTCGTTAGAAGAGAGTGGCCGCTGGAGAAATGTGGAGCAAACCGCCACTGCCGTCCTCGCCACGGCAACGCTGAGGGCGGGCTGTGGAACCAGGCGATTAGCCGCGGCACGCATGCTAAAAGCTATTCCGCTCAAGTTCTGTTTTTTTCTTTCAATCTTTCTAAAGATATGAAAAAAAATACCTTTTTCCCCCCTCTTCCCGCAAATCCCACTGACCATGGTAGAGGGGCTACAGAGATGGCGAGACACCAACCTGGAAACAAGAACACTCAAGGAAAACTAAAGGATCTTCCATCATTTTTTAGGGTATAATTATCCGATAAATACATTGTTTTTCTACTTCACTCTGATCCAATATAACTGAATTGCTGGTGGATGTTGTGACGAAACATATCAACGAGAATACTTTTGGAACGCATTAAGGTCACTGCGTGTTCTACGCATCACCGTGACAACGGATCGGTAAATCAGTGTGCTATAAACTACATTTGCCTGACACAGCGAGGATTGTATTTCAACCAAAAACAGGGCAGACGCATCGTGAAGTAGTCAATTCAATGTAACAATAACAGTAATAATAATGGTTATAGTAACTATAATAACAGCAGGCTGCCCTTTCAAAATCTCTAGCGGCATTGACCGACTTAGGGGCTCATTAGGTAATGGCAGCTTTGGATTTAGGGCTGGGCAGTAATTCAATATTGTGTCCAATCCGATATTGGTCGTGAGGTACGGATTTACTTAATGTGACACCCGGTTAAGTAGACACAATTAATTATTGAAGAAAGATATAACCTTAAAATGATAAACATGAGAAATGAGATGAGAAAACACGACAGATAAAGGCAAAAAAAACTGTTTTTTGTATGACAGAGCAACTCAAACCATTTCAATCTCGTCAGCTGGACTGTGCAAAAGGGGAAATTTTAATTCATACCACTATATCATGACAATATTAACTGTTAAACAGTTCATTGCTTTGACACTTTACATTCCTTGCTTGAACACACTTACTTGTCCCAGCCCAGCATCTCCATCTCCGTAATGAGCTGTGAGTAATACTGGGGAGGTGGGATGGAGAGGCTCTCTGGACGGCCCCTCAACGCGACCTCCTGCAAGATCACACCGACTTGGTAATGCACCTCAATGTATCTGTTGCCAAGGTCTGACACCGGAAAATGTAAACACGAAGGTGACCGCAACGTGATGCACTTGTTCGTAGTGCTGTACACACACACACACAATTACATTTTGTTTCTTTTTCCTTCTATCAACCTGATGAGAGAGACACGGTGCAGCTCCACTGCTCACAGAAGAGGGCTGCTGATAACGCCTGGGAGGCAGCCATTACTTCCCTATGATATGATAGGCCAACAACGTCAGCGCTAAAGTGAGAACGGCAGACACGCTATGCTCCTTACCAAGACGGTCTTGAACTCCAGAATGAAACTGACAAGATTGTCCGAGTGTTGAAGCCTCTATAAGGAGTCAAATGAAGGAGAGGTGGAGAGAGAGAGAGGTGGAGAGGGAAAAGGCATCATTGAATGAGCAGATAATGAATTGATGGTGGCGTGCTCTCCACGCCCCCCTTTTCTTTTTCTCCAGCCATTCAAATCAAACACTGTGTTTGTGATTAATGTGGGCTGCCACCAGCCTTAATAATTAATAATAGCTTAAAGGGTGTGAAAATAATGAACTTTGCTGCCCGGGGTGAAATATCAATCTCATCCAAATAACCCTGAGGGGCCACATAACAAATAGGGACATTTTCCAGGCAATGTTAATTAAACAGTGGAAAAAATATATTATTTTTTTCCAAGAGCGAGGCAGACCTGATGCGTAACAGATAGAAGAATAATGAGGTGAGTTCGAAGGCAGCAATCAGGTTCAAAAACTTGATAAAAAAGTGATTCCCATAGGGCACAATAGTAGTAGTAAGTTTGTCGGTTGTCCACACACACACACACACACACACACACACACACACACACACACACACACACACACACACACACACACACACACACACACACATCACCCAGATCCACATCTGAGATACAATACAATAGTATGTCAAAGCATCACACAAGCACACGTTTAGGCAAGATAAGAGAATAGATATAGAAACCACAAGTCAGTTTAAAATAAAACCTGACCCGCTTTACTATGTGCTGGTATCCACGGAGAAGATGTTTCAGCTGCCAACAGCAGTGGAGCCTGCACAGAAAAAGGTTAGACGTCTATGTAACTGCAGAAAAGCGTTACAGTATCCGGTGCAGTTGTGACATTTAATAAAGGCATTGGACGGCTGTCCATGAACAATAAGACCTTCGAGAGAAGAGCCTGCTAGTGATACAAATAATAAAAGTAGAATCTTCCGACAAATATGGCTGCATTATTTTGGTAATAAGATGAATAAAATAAGAAGTGCGTATACTTTGCCCGTTTGAGTTGACGGTCAGAAGGCAGCACGATCCTCAGTCTGAAGTCTCTTTCCTAAACAGGGTACAACAAGCGTTCAGTGGTCACGTAGTATGAATTTAATGACAAGTAACACATCGTTTAGTAACAATACCTGGACCGTAACAAAGCCGTCATATATGGTTTTGTCCTTGTTGAGTGGTAGAAGTATAGGACTCTCGTTGACCAGTGAACTAACGTTAGCCATCCTGACTCTTCCTTATCTGGGGCTCACCAGCTTACAAACTAATCATGTACGGTGGCTCCAAGTCACTTAGCTTCAACTAAAGGGCCACCCCGATGTGACGAACCATTAGTTGTTTGTAAGTTTGTATGATTTTTGGGGTGTTCAAGTGTACGTTTTATAAACTTGCTTCATAAAATCGGTCCAGTCGGTCCCGCGGATAAAAACAAACCAACTCCGTCACGCGGAGGTGTGGTCTGAATTGAATCTCAGAGCTTTATTAGTCAGGATGTGACAAATCTGTCTGGGAAGCTATGGTATGTTATCGATCAATGAGTTGCGCTATATTCCTTTGCTTACTTGTTTGTGTTTCAAATTTGTTTTTGTTTTTGTCACAGAACATATAATTATATATTTTTTCCATTTTTATATCACTCAAAATAGGAAAATATATGCACATGCATGGGGCTGCTGTTATAGACAATTTATGATATCGAGCATATTATATATAGACATATATATATATATATATATATATATATATATATATATATATATATATATATATATATATATATATATATATATATATATATAATATATATATATAGATATATATATATATAGATATAATATATATATATATATATATATATATATATATATATATATATATATATTCATTAGACAGTTAAAGCTTTAAAATCACTTATCACAATATATATATCAGCAGGCCTACATTTGACCACGGAGAGGGGAGAAAGCTGTAGTGCTGAGCTTGTCCCAAGTTGTAAAAGGGTGTGTAATTGGTGATAGCATAGACTTGTGATGTTGGGTCTAAAAGAACAATCACCTGCATGAATCAGTGCTGTGATAAACTGTCCTTGGGAAGATGTCAGTCATCAAGACACTTAACCTTTGGGTGCCAAACAGACCAAATGATGTGCAGTGTACAATCTTGAACCAGCAGACCCATGCCTGTCATTCCAAAGGTGAACTCAGCTTGCTTAAGACAAATCCATATCTCTGCTACACTGGAAGCCTGGATCTTTAATACGATTTTGGGACTCACTCCACAGTACTTCACTGCTATTTGGTTCTCTGCTAGTGGTGATGTGACTGACATTTAGATCTAGGCCTAAAGCCATAACACCAAAGTTGTTGTTGGTGCCTAAATATCCTCAAAAATAACCATCCATCAGTATCTGGCTGTATATAAAACCTGGGTCTCCCATGTGAGATATCTATTTTCAAGGGGCCAATATGATCGGTTAGGATATTTGACCCGTGGCCAGAATGTATGGGTTCAAACCCTAATAGCCGCAGTCTAACTTTGGTTTGAGCTTACATGCTTATTAATGACATGACATAACAACTTTTAGCATTTGCTAAATTACTCAATAGTAAATATTATAGCCATTAAGAGTTATGTATGGGTGAATTTGGTTTAGCAGCAAATAAACATGGTCAATACATTTATCAAACGACCCCATTCATCTGTCCTAATCCATCCCTGACCAGGCACCAATAAGGGTTAACAGGTGCCCAAAGCACATCACCCATTGGACTCTGTGGATGATGCACTGGAGACCAGAACCTCCAGGTTCTTTACTTGCCTCTATTGCACCAACACTATGGGCAGGTCAGTTGACAAGTAAAGCAGTCTTTAATTTTAGATCATGGATATTTTGCACACAGCCATGACAACCCTATCTTCTAATGCTTGAGTCCACAAAAAGCTAAAGGACATTTTTTTTTATTCATCATGTTTTACGTGAAAAATATAGGCTACTGGATTTTTACAAGTTCAAGTCCAGTGCAATGCCCTAAAGAAAACAATTTTCAATTTATAGCCCACAATTCTCCTCCCTATGTGTACCTTTAGAAACTAAATCGAAATATATGGAAGAAAGTCGTCCCAGTCCTTCACATGTTTCTCTCAGAGAAAAATTGTCATTCTTTATTACGCTTTAGTGTCATACTAGTGCAAGGGACTGATGAATTTCGTCTTCTTCAGAGCTTCGCAAGAAAAGCTGGGCGATTGAACTGCACGACACGAAAAATGACCGGATAACTTTTTGGAATGTGAGATAATATATGTTTTGATCTGTTGTGAGACACACAAGAGCGATTGTTAATGGTTTCATTGTGTCACGATCGGGGTGAGCATTGTGTTACGGATAGGGAAACACAAAGCGAAGGTGGCTCGCTGGAGCGTTTAAATCCGCCTGCGTGCATTCGGCAAACTGGCAGCGGTAAAAGGAACACCCCCTCTCTCGCTCTCTCGCTCTCTCTCTAATACACTTTCTCTCACTCACTCTTCCTCTCGTTTGGCTCCCGCTCTTTATTATACACACACAATTCTGCGGGAATGCAGCAACAACGACTTAATGGCATCCTATTGCAAAAGGCTCGAAAATGTAGCTACAGACAGAGGACACCGGCGGAAGATGCATAGGCGGTGAGCTTCTTCGTTCCCTCTCACTTTCTCTGCTGTCTCACTCTCTCTCGCTATCTCTCTCCCTCTCCCTGCTATATCTTGCTCTCCGTTCTCCTTTGTGGCTGCCCCCCAGTATGCGCGAGGATGGGGCTTTGTTTAACATTGGCCATGGTCACTTCTCTGGAATGCAATTGGCTGGAACTACACCGTGTGGGTCTTGACACGCTGCGTATCTCTCTCTCTCTCTCTCTCTCTCTCTCTCTCTCTCTCTCTCTCTCTCTCTCTCTCTCTCTCTCTCTCTCTCTCTCTCTCTCTCTCTCTCTCTCTCTCTCTCTCTCTCTCTCTCTCTCTCTCTCTCTCTCTCTCTCTCTCTCTCTTACTCTCTCACACCCTGAAAGCAAGACATGATCAAGGGGTGCCTCGTCCAACGTTGCTTTTTCCCCCCTCTCTCTCCCTCTCCCCTCTTCCTGACTGTCTCTCCTAGTCTCTCTTCCTCTCTTTCATGGCGTCTTTGCATGTATCTGAATGATAATAGGACATATTGTTCTCGCAGTCTGTGATTGATTTAATGGCTTGACAGCAAAAGGCATTCAAGTCATTTGGAAATTCCTGCATGCACATTTTTAAAGATGTGTCCGTGGTTGATTCTGTGAATCTGTAGCGGAATTATGTAGTTGTTCATTCCGAAATAAAAATGTCCCCTGTGTGATAATTTTATATTATAATATCTATTTCTGTTGTTAATTTTCTATCTATTGTTTGTGTGTCTTAAAAGCTTAAATGATAATATTTTAGGCTTTTCTATATTGCTTGATATTATTTTATAAGCTACTTGATTTTTATATATTATATTTTAAGCCTTTTTTCTTTTGTATTATTTACGATTTCTCTCATCTCACTTCAGCTCAGTATATAAGAGTATATTGAAGGCTGCGTTAAGTCTCTACAGCAAAAAAGTTATTGAGTATTATTTATGTGAAAGCAATATTTACTTTTGTAGTTACAAGATTTAATCCTATACTCTACAAAATGCAGTTTTCCTTTGATCTCAAACACAGATTGACGGCAAAACAACCTAGCTTTCTCTTGGCGATTTTACATGTGTAGGTGTGTACGTGTAACTGTATGTGTGCTTTGTTGTGTGTGCATGTGTGTAAGTGTGTGAGCGTGCGTGCGAAGACAAGCATGCCTGTTTGTGTGTGTGTGTGTGTGTGTGTGTGTGTGTGTGTGTGTGTGTGTGTGTGTGTGTGTGTGTGTGTGTGTGTGTGTGTGTGTGTGTGTGTGTGTGTGTTTCTCTTCAGATGAGTGGGAGCATAGCGTGTGATGTCTTAGCCATGGATTACAGCGACACGCATCCAGACCATACCGTCTGACACGCCGTCTTGATAGGATTAGCAGGTTCTGCTGGCAGTCCTACCTACGCCCCACCGCCCCCCCCCCCACCCCCACCCCCCCCCCCCTTTGCCACAGCCACAAACCTCCCTAGCCCCCCAAAGCTCCTACCCTTCCAAACACTCATTGGGCAGATGAGTCATCTGCCGAATTCACGTTGTAGTTACCTGCCATGGTGGGATCGACTGAGACAGTGGGTCGTGTACCTGTTGTTGGTTGTGCATAGTTTGCATGTTCGTGTGTGTTTGTGTGTGTGTGTGTGTGTGTGTGTGTGTGTGTGTGTGTGTGTGTGTGTGTGTGTGTGTGTGTGTGTGTGTGTGTGTGTGTGTGTGTGTGTGTGTGTGTGTGTGTGTGTGGTGTGTGTGTGTGTGTGTGTGTGTGTGTGTGTGTCTGTGTGTGTGTGTGTTTGTGTGTTTGGCAAACGGCCCTGGGATGGAACAGTGCACACAGCCAAGCCAGTGGAAGCCTGAAGTGAAACGAATACAAAGATGATTGCCATTCTACAATGTGGCAACAGTGACTGTTGGACCATTTGCCTGTGATCATCTTTCCCTTGTTAGTGTTAGGAAAACGACCATCTTTGCATTCAGCCATATCTCCATGTTATCACACATTACACACGCCTTATCTGCTCTCTCTTCATTAGAGAGATGTATTCATTAGGCGCCGCACAAATCACCAGCCGCCGCCGCCGCCGCCGCCCGCCGCTCGCCGCCGTATCCATTGGCACTATCGCGATCGGCCCCCGATTCTCAGTGTCGGTGTCAGGCTGGAAGCTGTTGCAGGATGCGGATGCAAGGGTGTGCTCTTGTGCTGATTAGCATGTGGAGTGGAACTTGTTAGATGCACTGTGAAGTGCGGCTGTTATGCCTCCACTCCTCCCGTTTTATTACCGTCAACCTCGGAAACAACGGCGGTTGAGCCGGGGTAGCCGACACGCATGCTAACCCCGCCAGCTCCCGCGGTACGACAACAATGACAACAGTCGTTATATACATCACGCGGTCGATAGTGAGGATCGTAATGACAATAATTAGGAAGTATATTAGAATCTGCCTTATTTGAAGGGTGTTTTTTCCACGGTGATCTCATGACATTTAGGAAGGGCCTGACCTCTGTCTGTGGGTGCCATGTGTCTTCTGTGTATGGTAACCAGGGTATAGCTTGCATGTTTTTTCATTTATTTCTCAGCAGGCTCTCTAGTATAGGAGAACAAGACTTTAAAGGATCAATTCTTTTATTATTGAATTCTCGAGCCTCGGTAGTGCAGGCTAATACACTCTGCATTGATCTATTACAACCCCCCCCACCCCCGTGCCACACCTCCACACACATACTCACTCACACACAAACACACAAACACACTTACTCACACACACGCACACACACGCGCACACAGAAACAACAAAATAAAACAGCACCTTTATTGCGATCCCTTCCAGCGAGCTTCGCATTTAAAAGATATGTTCAGCAAGAATAAAGATTTTACAAAGTGACTGGAGGACAAATATAAGCATATAAACTGAGCTCCTCACAATGTTTTACTGGAGAGGTAAGAGCAGGGAAATGCATGCCGTTCGTGTCGCCAGCAGCCGTTTTGAATATCATTACTGCCTGGCAGGGAGGAATTTAAATCATAAGAATAAGAAAAGTACCTGGTAATTAAAACTGTCTCGCTGAGCCAACGCTTTGATACCTGCTCCACCAAGTGTGTGTGTGTGTGTGTGTGTGTGTGTGTGTGTGTGTGTGTGTGTGTGTGTGTGTGTGTGTGTGTGTGTGTGTGTGTGTGTGTGTGTGTG
The DNA here is from genome assembly GCA_900291075.1 of Melanogrammus aeglefinus. NCBI lineage: Eukaryota > Metazoa > Chordata > Actinopteri > Gadiformes > Gadidae > Melanogrammus > Melanogrammus aeglefinus. Next base: position 55,155 of record OLKM01002531.1, read on the forward strand.
TGTGTGTGTGTGTGTGTGTATGTGTGTGTGTGTGTGTGTGTGTGTGTGAGTATGCGTGTGTGTGTGTGTGTGTGTGTGTGTGTGTGTGTGTGTGTGTGTGTGTGTGTGGTGTGTATGTATGTGTGTGTGTGTGTGTGTGTGTGTGTGTGTGTGTGTGTGTGTGTGTGTGTGTGTGTGTGTGTGTGTGTGTGTGTGTGTGTGTGTGTGTGTGTGTGTGTGTGTGTGTGTGTGTGTATAAGAGAGTAAAAGTGAGAGAGAACGAAAAAAAATTGATTTGTGTCTGACTTTTAGTAGGATTTCTTCTGAGAAAAAAGGCTATATGTGTGTGTGTCTTTGTGAGAGAAAGAAATAGCTTGTTTTACACCTTATACTCCACAATGTAGTATACAGACATACCGCTCCTTTCCTTTTTAAGCAGACCCTGAATCCACATTCTTTCCATGGTTTTACCTCTTTATACTCTTTACATAACTATCTTCTTCAGTAACGAGGGCACAATGGGTGTCTCATAGCAATGCACGAGACGCCAGTGTGGGCGTGTTTTCCAGGATCACTTAGACAAAGTGATGTGCGTTCAATTGTTCAACTGTATTCTGAAATCTTGCTAGAGCAATGCTCTGGATCGAACACGATGTCCCGCTGTGAGCTTCACGCGCGTATCTCTCCATCCTAGTTTTTTACTTTCACGCCCTTACGGAAAAAATTAACCGTATCCTTGTTTTTTCGTTGTTGTTTTTATGTTGCTGTCAAACACCGGCGCTTGAGAAGGGCTCAGCCCTCGTGGCAGTCAGAACCTGAGCTTGATATGTGCCTTATCAAAATCAAAGCCCCCGCAGCGAGCTCCTTATTGACTAGATTTGTGCCGATGAAGGCAGCCGTTGAGGACATTAATGATCAAGGGGGCCCACTGGGGTCTGCTGCACCGTGCCCACAGGCGAGGCCTGCTGCAGCCCCAATCAATAGCTTTTTATTAAAATTGTTTGCAAGGCAACACAAATCCATATTGTTTTGCCTCAGACACGGCCACCAATGTGAAATACACGCGGTGTATTTATATATATATATATATTTTTTTTTTGTCAAGAGGAAAGTGATTGGCTGGAATGCGTCAGGAGGCGGAGAACCAGAGGGCCAGTGATCTCGGGCAGTTATTGGAATATCCATTTCAGCATTGATTCTCATAAGAGATGCTTTTGTGATTATCTTATTTTTCTCTTCCTTCAATCAAGGACTGAATTACGTATTGTCTTAAACCCTGGTATTAAGCCAAAATTAATAACACAAGTAATTATAATGCTTATATCTAATGATATGCTGCGGGGGGCTTGCATCGATTCAGCGGTCAGGCGTCGGAGGCGCTTTGCCTGGTGACAACCCCCCCCCCCCCCACACACACACACACACACACTCTCTCTCTCTCTCTCTCTCTCTCTCTCTCTCTCTCTCTCTCTCTCTCTCTCTCTCTCTCTCTCTCTCTCTCTCTCTCTCTCTCTCTCTCTCTCTCTCTCTCTCTCTCTCTCTCTCTCTCTCTCTCTCTCTCTCTCTCTCTCTCCCCCTCCCTCTCTCTCTCCCCCTCCCTCTCCCTCCCAGTGCACAGTGACACATACACAGCCATAGGAAATGAGTACAATACAGACAAAATTAGCCACGCATCTTCATTATAGAAAATCAACATCTTAATAGAAAGCTTAAATTAGCTTTATCTTTCTGCAAAATGTAAAAAAATATATGTGTTCTTGCATGTTCTCTGTAAGACGCCACATCTCATTACTTTGGAGCTGCCTTGATTTAATGTTTCACTTTAAAGGTTATGTTTCAACGGAATCTATATTTAGATGGGTAATTAGCCTATTAAGGTATGAAGAAAATAGGCAATCAAAACAAGGAAATCATTCAGAAGTTATTATATATGGGAGGGGGTTGGAGATAAATAAACAAGAGGACATTTTTTTATCAGTGTGCTTAAAATATCATTATGTGTCAAAGAAGTGACACACTAGATGAGGTGAAACCCAAGCCTGAAGGAAGAAAGCGAGGAACTCCCATTTTTGGTATATTTATTGTTGCTTGTTTGAAGCTTGTCTAGCCTACTATTGAATTCCTCTTACAACACACTATTTACAGCTACTGCTAAATATCACATCAAGTGCAGACTACTCATTTCAGTGGCAGGCTCTCTTTAAAGGTCTATGCAAAATACTTTTAAAGGCATGGTTGATATACGGTGTCAAATCAACAACTGAAATCTGTCACAAAAAAATATTGTTAAAAGTAACATAGGTATTTGGGCCATTGACACTACAGTCTGTTTTATTTATATATTTCGTTGTTATTTTTGTTTCGAGTAATCAAATTGCGGTTTATAGAAAAGAGTTCGGTGGTGGTCTGAGTGAGGAGCGCAGTTTCACATTGCCGCCAAAAGAGGGCAACATCATGTCAGGGTTGAGGCGCGCCCTTTCTCACCGCGTTCAGCCGAGCCCAGAGCAGCCGCCAACGGTGAGCAGAGGAGAGGATGTGGGGTGCGGAGGGACTGGGGGGTGATTGTAGTTGCTGGGTTAAACGTGTAAGTAACAATAATTTACATTTTCGCCTGGAACGGCTTCCCCCGCGCTGTCAGTCTGCAGTTCAAAGCCCTCTTCCTTCCTCCACTCTCGTGGCAACAAAGCAGCCGTCTTGTGGATGAAGTTCTTTCCAGTCAAGGTGTCGTTATGAAAGACCTTGCCTTAGCGCGGCGGCCGCTTCAAAACAAAAGAGGGGGTAAATTAAATGTGCCACTCTATCCTTTTCCTCCCAGCTCGCACAAAAACCCCGTCAAGGCAAAGCAAGGCAAGCACCCGGTAGACAACGCGACTTAGGCCTTGTGCCAAGGACATTCAGACAGAGGAACTCTCGCGACGCTGCTTCGACGCTGTTCCTCTGCTCTTGATAGTTTATTATTATTGCTTATGCATGAATGCGTTTTTTATCTTAATTTTTTTGGGTTAACGAAAAAAAGCCTTTCACACATTTGCATTTGTGGTTGAAGTTCAACCTTTTTTTCCCCCGTCTTATCATTCAATCTTCAATCAGAAACCAATTACAGTGACAAGTCCATTGTGCATATTGAAAGAGCACGTTTAATCACATCTACAGTAGATTGATGCGGTACATTTTTTTTGTTGCTATCACTTTGCGCTGTATAGGGTTTTGGGAGGGAGTGGAGGGGGCAGTCCATTTGTTCCATGATAACAGTAGGATGTGACAGTGCTGAGAGGTTGATAAATGCCAAGCCAGCGCCCGCCACCCTTGGCGCTGTGGATCCCCAACCTGCCCCCGCGACCCCGATAAAACAATTTGGCCCCCGCCCACACTCCCCTCTCCCCTCTCCCCCCTGCACTCCAACGCCGCTGACCGCTGAGCACAGCTGCACCATCAATGCGAAACCCACCTCCCTAACCTCACCCACCTCCTCTCACTGTGTGTGTGTGTGTCTGCTTGAGTGTGTGTGTGTGTTTGTGAGCGTGTGTCTGTGTGTATTGTTATGTGTGTGTCTTTGTGTGTGTGTGTCTTTATGTGTGTGTGTGTGTGTGTGTGTGTCTTTGTAAGTGAGTGTGTGTCTTTGTGTGCGTGTATGTGTGTGCGTGTGTGTGCGCATGTGAGTGTGTGTGTAGAGGGGGATGTGTGTGTGTAGAGGGGGTTGTACCAAAAGAGGCCTTCTTCCTTGGCACCGTGCCTTCTCTTTGTTCCCTGCCAGGTTTGGCTTCGGGGGGCTACGGAGACAAGGTGGGTTCCTCTGAATTCCCGGCACTGTGCCGGACGCTAGGTTACTGCCTGGGCCTAGTGCCTGCAGGACGGTAGGGCGCTGCCTGGTCCGGCCTAAGCCCCCCTCCCACTTCACTGGGGCAGCCAATCACGTCAAGCAAACCATGGAGCTGATGAAAAATCTTTTTGCCACTGAAAAGTGTCTCATTCTTCTCATGGAGGCTAACAGCTGTTGCCATATTTATGAGTGACATAGGAAGTATCAGTGTTTATTAGTGTTTATTAGCGGGTAGTAAGCCTAATTACAAGTAATGGTAATTTGTACCACACGTGCGGTAATACGGTAGTGGTAACATTTGCAATGCATAATAGCACTGAGACTGCAGAGCGATTCAATTACGTTGGACATGCTGTACAATTAGGTCTCGCCTTTCAGAAATGTGCTTGTAAATTGCTTGCCTGTTAAGGCAAGCAAGGTTTTTATGTGATGGAAAAAAAACCTGGTTTCTTTCAGAACTTTATTTTTTAAAATTATTTGGAAAGCCACGATTTGTGTTCGGGTCAGTGACATTTGAGCTGCATCATCGCAGATGATTTTGTGAAGAAATATGCAAGCGGGCATTTTAAAACGGTTTGTTCAAAGGTTTTTAGGAGCCCACGCTGACCCAGCGAGCACACTGAGATCAGGCCTTTCTGCCCTGGCTTCTAACACTGTCCGCTTTTCCTTCAGACACTTATTCTTGTTTTCCATCTCCAGCTCCTGGTTCTCTTTATTATTTTCCCTTTTGCAACTTTGCCAATCCCACGCGCACTTAAGCACTCACACTCGTGCACAAAAAATGCCTCAAAAGCAACAGCAGGTGTATTTAGGCACAGTGGATGTAAAACAAACTCTCTATTGCTTTTACTAAACTCCCCCTAAACAAACAAAGTCATTAGGAACTCTCGTCTTTGTTCTCGCTTTGTTTTCATTGTGTTTATTATATATTTTTTTATCTAGGCTAAAGCTGTATATTCACAGCCGACTACAGCTACACATTTAGTTTCCTTGTGCCACAGCTACACAATATGTTTTCTGCTACATATTTTACAATGATTACCTTGTTTTTCTCAACGAGGCTTTCTTTGTAGAACATTTAGCTGCTTGATTAACACATACCTCTCCTTATCTGCAAGCGGATAATATGTGAATGAATATTCAGAAGAGTTATTTCTAGTTTTCTCTCTCCCCTAGTTGGGTTGTGTTTGTAGTGCATTATTTGCAGGCAAAATATGCAAATGTTGAGAATACATGCCGCATTATATTTTCTTTCAGGCTGTTTCTATACCATTAAGGAGTTGTGTGTGTGTGTGTGTGTGTGTGTGTGTGTGTGTGTGTGTGTGTGTGTGTGTGTGTGTGTGTGTGTGTGTGTGTGTGTGTGTGTTGTTGTGTGTGTGTGTGTGTGTGTTGTGTGTTTGTGTGCATCTGTTTGTGTTTCCTGTGGATACCCACACAACCATGTGCAAATTGTGTGCGAGACATATGCATATGAAGGGTTTCGGGAAGTGCCCATACCTGCGCCTCTTGAGTGAACACACACACAGACACACACAGACACATTTAGAAACACACGCACACACACACACACACACACACACACACACACACACACACACACACACACACACACACACACACACACACACACACACACACACACACACACACACACACACACACACACACACACACACACACACACACACACACACACACACACACACACACACACACACACACACACACACCCACACACCAACATACACGGATGAGTGTGTGAGGGAAGGGGGGTTGCGGCCAGATAGAGGTGTGAAATAGTCAAAGTGACCTATAGGTGAGCATAAGCGAAAGACTGCTTAATCACGTCCCCCACCACCCCCACCCAACCTGATTTATTTACATGCGTTGTTGTTTCTGCGACGTCGTTGTTTCTGCCTCGCCACCACGTCTGGCCGCCATCTTTGGAAGGCTTATGTTTGTTTGTGTGCGTGCATCGGGGGGGGAGGGGGGAGGGTTGTTAAGGAAACGAGTGGCAAGTGACAGAGAGAGACAAGGAGGGATTTAATGGCAGGTAGAGCAAAAACAAATGAGCGGAGAGGAGAGGAGGTTCAGAGAGGAGGCACATTGGGCCGATCATGGTGCCCTGAGGGACCGAGTCGCAGAGAGACTGGAAGGAGGGAGGGCAGTTGGGGGGGGGGGGAGGGGTGTGGATGGAGTGGAGTAGGGGTTGTTTGTCGCTTTTCCACAGCCGTCCATGTTGCTTATGCAGATGCCTTCCTTTTGAAGTGTTTGCGTGCTTCGCCCCGGTCCGTAACGCGGCGTGTGCTTGTGTGTACCGGATTGACCGGGAAAAATAAGGGGATATAAAATGAAAAGGGCCAGCCCCTTAGCCGCGTGCGGTGAGGCTCCGGCAAGGCCACAGCGACTAATCGAGCTTGGCAGAACATATCTCTGCTTAATTTTAGCCGTAATGACGGAGGAGAGCGGGAGAAAAATTATAACTTTAAAGAGCCAGGGAAGGAGGGAGAGGTGGAGGTGGAGGAGGTGGCAAGGAGTGAAGGGGGACTGAGAGAGAGAAATAGAGAGAGAGAGAGAGAGAGGAGAGAGAGAGAGAGGAGAGGAGGGACAGCTAGAGAAAGATAAAAACTCTGTGGTGAAAGAAAAGGAGAGAGAGAGAGAGAGACAGAAGGAGAAGGAGAGAGAGAGAGGAGGAGAGGGGGGAGCAGCTAGAGAAAGATGAAAAACAGCGCGCGGTGGAGAAAGAAAGAGGGAGAAGGAGAGAGAGAGAGGAGGAGAGGGGGGAGCAGCTAGAGAAAGATGAAAAACAGTGCGCGGTGGAGAAAGAAAGAGGGAGCGGGAGAGCGAGAGCTGTGAAGGTGATTAGTCGTACTGGCGGATCTTGGCGGCGGAGGAGGTAGAACACTAATCCCTGCTTTTTGGTTGGAGACATTTTCTCGCAGTGGGTCCCTTCTTTCCGCCCCCTCTCAATTTTAAGCCCCGTGTCAAGCTCAAGCCCTTCTCTTCCAGCGCTCCCTCGCTCTCATTTCCTCTGCCTTCTGGCGAGCCCCGCTATTTATAAGAAAAATCATTTTTCTTCTCTCTCGCTCTCTCTCTCTCTCTCCCTCCCTCCCTCCCTCCCTCCCTCTCTTTCTCTCTTTCTCTCTTTTAATTCTTTCCTGGCGTGTGATTTTTATGCCCTGCTTAGGGAAGGTGCCCAGATGAGTGGCAGGCAGCCAGACAAGCCGCTAGGAGATGACTCTCTCTCTTTCTCTCTCTCTCTCTCTCTCTCTCTCTCTCTCTCTCTCTCTCTCTCTCTCTCTCTCTCTCTCTCTCTCTCTCTCTCTCTCTCTCTCTCTCTCTCTCTCTCTCTCTCTCTCTCTCTCTCTCTCTCTCTCTCTCTCTCTCTCTCTCTCTCTCCACTCTTCATCCTGCACCCATCTTCCTCATCCTATTCTTCAACTCACATACACGCACACACACATACACAAACAAGTACACAAACACACCACCACACACACTCACACACACACACACACACACACACACACACACACACACACACACACACACACACACACACACACACACACACACACACACACACACACAGTACACACACACACCACCACACACACACACACACACTCCACGTATATGTTTGGAATCAGTCACACAGCACACGGCACGGTATTTTTGTTTCTTGAGGAATGGCTCATGTGAAGACGCATCGACTGCCATTTTGCATATGCAGTGTAGCGTTGCAATCTTGGCTCCGCGCCCAGACAATAAGCCATCGTTTTTTTTCTTCGTTTTTTTTTTCAAAGCATGACATCATTTATCCGCCACATTAATTGGTGGGCTGTTTTGTGTTTTGTGTTTCTGAATATGATGGGGTCTTGCTTGTTGTCTCGCTGTTTGAAATCAGTGGCCTTTGTTTTTTTTCCCAGCACATAGACTGCCTCTCTTACCTATGCTCTTAATACTTATACGACTACTACGACTACTACTACTACAAAAAAAGGATATATTGTTAATGCACTTGAATATTGTGAATACTGGGTAGAAGCACTACTTGTTTCTCCTAGGTAAAACTAGGACTAAGTCGGAGTTACTCGCCTACTACTCCATCGTTCGAAAAAAAAGAGAGAAAAAAAACATGTTGGTTGTTTCACTTTCTGAATCAAAGAAGTTTGACTTTCTTTTTTTTTTTTAACATTCAAGCAAATCCTCTTGGGTTCTGTAAGACGCTTGGGGCCACATATCATTTCAATGCCATTGATTTGTCTGTCCTTTGGCCCTTATCCATCGCTCCTGAAATGAATCTCTCCTCCCCTCTCTGTTTTTTGTTTCTGTTGCTCTTTTTGGCATCATCTTTTTAATCCATACACCGCTCGTTTTCCATAAATAACAGAGCTGGAGTCTTGGACCGGCCAGTAATGTTTGAACGCTTTTCTTCTGAAAAAGGATGACAGCAGTGCTCCGGGGGGTCCTGACACTCTATAACACACACGCACACACAGACGGAAACACATGCTTGTGCACGTGCCCACTAACGCACACACACACACACACAAACACACACACGCACACGCACACGCACACACACACACACACACACACACACACACACACACACACACACACACACACACGCACACGCACACGCACACACACACACACACACACACACACACACACACACACACACACACACACACACGCACACGCACACGCACACGCACACGCACACACACACACACACACACATCAACGCAAGTATCAATGCCATTACAACACATACTGCAGAAGCGCCAAAACAATAAAGAATTCTGTTTCTCACTAAAATTGTTTCAAAAGGTTGAAAAAGATGTTGACGTTAACTTAAACATTCATCCATCTCTTATGATAAAAAAAATAACCTCAAGCACCAGAGAGATGTTACGAGAAACTACGTGAAACTAGCTCGCTGACCCTCGACCTGAGGAAGAACATGGAATGAAAGGTCGCGAGTTGCAGAACACTGATACCATTCCGAACGTCTCTCTCAACGTCTCTCTGACTCGTGTTTCCTCCACTCCTCTTACTTTCACCTTCCCTCAACCGCCAAAGTGGGTTCAAATTAATTTCCCTGACCCTTTTCCTCACGGCCCCGCAGAACGACGGGGTCAAATTCCGACGTTCATTATTACTGCCGGTTTTTATTTCGCCGTAAAATAACTTTGTGATAATGAGGGCCGGGGGAATTGGAAAGTATAGATTTTCTTTTTTTTCATGGCCGCTGGAAAATAAAAGGAAACTAAAATAATTAAGAGGAATAAACAGCCACCTGGTCAGAGGGGGTGGGGGTAATAAAGGTAGAGATTAGAGAGGAAGGATATCGTTATGGGATGGATATGACGAGGACTTGCCGCGACTGCGAGGGAGTTGGGTTAATTTGACATCAGGCTCATCTAAAAGCTGCCCGCTTTCACTTCCCTCCCCCACCCCGCCCCATTTATACGTGGTCGTAACGGACATTCGAACAACACCTCCTGCCTAAAGGCTGGTAAAACAGCGAGGCTGTTACGTGTCCCTTTGACATATTTGTGTGATTTAGCTTTGGATAGCTGTTAGCTGCCGTGCATCAACCTTCACCATACGAGCCTATTTGTTTACAAGGTGATTGTGAATGGGGTAGTAACAAACTGATGGTGTTTGTGTGTGTGTGTGTGTGTGTGTGTGTGTGTGTGTGTGTGTGTGTGTGTGTGTGTGTGTGTGTGTGTGTGTGTGTGTGTGTGTGTGTGTGTGTGTGTGTGTGTGTGTGTATGTTTGTATGTGTGTGTGTGTATGCATGCTCGTATGTGTGTGTGCGTGTGTGTGTGTGCGAGTGTGTGTGTGCGGAAGTGTATGGGTTTTTCTGTTCTTTTGCGTGTATATGCTTGTGGGAAAGTGTGTGTTGGTTTGTGTGTGTTGGGTGTGTGTGCACTTATGTGGGTAGCGGTGATTGTGGGGGGGGGAGGTGAAGAGGCCACCGTACCATAATGCACATTGACGCAATCACGCCAGGTGTGCGCCTCAGACGTTAAACAGTCGTGTACGGACGCTAATTGTGCCACTTAGCGAGCCTATGGCAGTGTACCGGTGTGCCTCCAAATAACCTCCTCCACCTCCTCCTTCTTCTCCTCCACCTCCTCCTCCTCCTCCTCCTCCTCCTCCTCCTCCTCCTCCTCCTCCT